>JAXBDA010002884.1:0-30940 GCA_036023075.1 Gaultheria prostrata | reverse complement strand
ACCAAGTATCATTTTTGCTGTTTGTTGATGATTTGTCGGGGGGTTCTTCACTTTTTAACTTCTTCTATTTATAGACCTTGTTTGCAATTTGAATTTTCCACCTTGTTTTAGACGTTGAATGCTCCTGAGTCGAATTCCTACAACTATGATTCTAATTGCCTAAGAACAAACCAAGTATCATTTTTGCTGTTTGTTGATGATTTGTCGGGGGGTTCTTCACTTTTTAACTTCTTCTATTTATAGACCTTGTTTGCAATTTGAATTTTCCACCTTGTTTTAGACGTTGAATGCTCCTGCTCATCTTCAAAATATTGTTACTTCCCTCCAAAAGACTTTGAACATGTGCATAATGGGTTTATTGCTCGAATCACATTCTTCACATGGCTAAATTATGTTAAAATCAACTTCCATGATATGTTCTCTTGTGCAATCAGTCCAATCGTCACTTGCATGCACTGCACACATGTCACAAGATGAAATTCACATGTCTATTATTCATTAAAGTGGCTTCGAAGCCCCATGTACTCATGCCTCATGGTTGTATCTAGCAATAATTGCCATTAACTACCTATTTAATTTGAAATAAAACGGTACCGTATTGACTTCCTTACAAGCAAGATAATTTGGTGCTTCACATTCGTTCATTTGTTACCAACGAATGGTATTACTAACTACGTATCCATTGACCATTGGATTCAATAATTTTGTATGCAAACAGACCCCCACATTAACACTTCTATTCAAGGAATTTGAGTAAGTGTTAATGTGCTTCAACCACTTCGACTTGTCTCCTAATTCCAAGATGGGTTTAAGGGCAATTTTCTTGCACGTCCTTTCACTTTTAAATTTTGAGTTGTTTCAAATATCTGGATTATCTCTATAAATAAACCCAATTGATAGTTTACAATTTACTTCAAACTCTATTTTCGATTCTCACTACATCATACTTTAACAAATGGCCAATATTCCTGGCATTGAGAAAGCCTTTGAATCCATGGAACTTAATGGAAACCAAAATGCTTCTTCACGTAGTGAAATCCCTAGTTTACCCATCTCTGGGGTGGTTCGAAAGGATTGCTCTTACCTTGTAGCTCCTATGGAGGAAGAAGCTCCTTCTGACCCTTGGGATCCTCATTTTCTTCCAAATTCTCCCACTGGATGGAAGGCTTGGGATCCAACTTCTCCTACTGACATAGTGGTGGTGAAAATGGATGATCCTGCTGATGTAAGAGGTTGGAGCCAATATCGTTCATTGGCTATGAGTAGATATTATGCCCCTTATATTAGGGATGATCCTAATCTGAGCATTCTGGACAGCCTTATTGCCTCTGCTCTTACTCCAAAACTCTTCAGACTTGAGGAGGAGATGAAACCTCGCTTTGCAGTTTATGCTGAACTTAAAGAAAGAGCTAGCAAACAATATTCCTTTTGGTTAAGTGAAATTCGAAGGCCTCATTTTGAGAACTTCACTGGCCCTTCTGCTCCTCTACTTCGAACCTTTTCAGAAAGCCCTGATTGGTTTTATGAACCGAAGAGCATTGGGTTTGATCCTTCCGCATATCTTGCTGATTACTCTTCCTCCATTTTCCCTCTTTCTGATTCCACCAAAGCTAAAGAACTTTTAGCTGCTTTTGCCTTTTTAGACATGCATGTTCTAGACGAGTCACTGCCTTATAAAAATTTTATGTGGGACCGTGAAACTGTCAAATTTGGTAAGGATGAACACATTGGCTCTTATGTCCAAGCTTTTCAAAATCAAATTGCTCTCCTTCGAACTTGGATAAGAGCCAACAATGCTATTCACGAGTTCAATCAAGATCTCTGTGATTATGAACTCAAGCATGACAAAGTGATCAGATTCCATAATAAGGTGGAAAACTTGAAAGCATCCTCTTTCGAAGTCTCTGCTAATGTTACAGGAAAGCTTTGAAAGAAGCTCAAGAGGCGTATTTAGAAGAACTCTAACCAAATTGGCCAAATGTAAAACTAAAGCCAAGAGCTTGGTTATTAAGATTAGACCTCTAATTGAAAAGAAGATCCTTTTGGATGAGGAAATCAACATAAGGGAAATGGTGAGACAATTTTTTGCCTTTACTTGGGAGAGGTTCCATGCCTTGGTGACTTAGAGTTTTCCTCACTATTTCCAAATCATTCAAGCTCCTGCAACAATCCCAATGATCCAATATGAAATACAAAGAACCTATTGCATTAAGCCTAAAATTCAATTGATCCCTATAATTTATCACGTGGGAATCAACCGTTTGTATGATTCCTTGATAGAAGATAGAAAGAAATCACAAAAGAGGTAGGTTGCTGCCATTTTGAAAGGATTAAAAATCACCGAAGTTATGTCTAAACTTAATGATTTAAAACAAAGAAACGATAAAGGATCCCAAAACAAGGAAACACCCTTTCAATTGTCTCAATAACTAGACTAGAAAAAAATCCAATACAAATAGATTTGTAAATGAGCCAAACAAAAAGGAAAATGGTTTAAAGACCACTCAAAAAATGAAATGCCTTAAAGATTTTCCTTTGAGCTATTTGAGAGTTATTCAACTTGAGTTATGAGTATGAATGGTTTTTTTTTTGGTTTTCAGGAAGGAAGAATAAAAAAGGACTTCAATCATAATCTAATGATCATTTTATAGACCCATTTGCCTAGCCACCCCACCGGCTAACCTTATCTCCTTGAATGGGTAATTAAATTATAGGATGCTCTCCTAGGCTAAAGAAAGGTAGTATAGCTAGCCTAACTTCTTCAATTACTTTTGATTTTGGAAGAATGTATATCTAAATATTTTATCCTGTAACTGTTTTTCTTCATTTATCAATTATCTTTCCCCATCAGCCAACAATGCTAGCAAGCCAGGAAGCACATAAGTAAGCCCACTGGTTCATTCTTGTACTAGCCAGCCGGGGGTAAAATGAAATACAAAGAACCTATTGCATTAAGCCTAAAATTCAATTGTCAGGGATCATTGGGACTAATGCAGGAGCTTGAATGATTTGGAAATAGTGAGGAAAACTCCAAGTCACCAAGGCATGGAACCTCTCCCAAGTAAAGGCAAAAAATTGTCTCACCATTTCCCTTATGTTGATTTCCTCATCCAAAAGGATCTTCTTTTCAATTAGAGGTCTAATCTTAATAACCAAGCTCTTGGCTTTAGTTTTACATTTGGCCAATTTGGTTAGAGTTCTTCTAAATATGCCTCTTGAGCTTCTTTCAAAGCTTTCCTGTAACATGAGCAGAGACTTCGAAAGAGGATGCTTTCAAGTTTTCCACCTTATTATGGAATCTGATCACTTTGTCATGCTTGAGTTCATAATCATAGAGATCTTGATTGAACTAGTGAATAGCATTGTTGGCTCTTATCCAAGTTCGAAGGAGAGGAATTTGATTTTGAAAAGTTTGGATATAGGTGCCAATGTGTTCAGCCTTACCAAACTTGAGAGTCTCATAGGCCCACATAAAATTTTTGTAAGGCACTGACTCGTCAAGAATATGCATGTCTAAAAAGGCAAAAGCAGCTAAGAGTTTTTTAGCTTTGGTGGAATCAGAAAGAGGGAAAATGGAGGAAGAATAATCAGCAAGATATACAGAAGGATCAAACCAAATGCTCTTCAGTTCATAAAACCAATCAGTGTTTTCTGGAAGGGTTCGAAGTGGAGGAGCATACGGGCCAATGAAGTTCTCAAAATGAGGCCTTCGAACTTCACTTAACTAGTAGGAATATTGTTTGCTAGCTCTTTCTTTAAGTTCAGCATAACCTGCAAAGTGAGGTTTCGTCTCCTCCTCAAGTCTGAAGAGTTTTGGAGTAAGAGCAGAGGCAATAAGGCTGTCCAAGAGGCCCAGATTAGGATCATCCCTAATATAAGGGGCATACTATCTGCTCGTAGCTAATGAACGATATTGGCTCCATTCTCTTACATCAGCAGGATCATCCATTTTCACCACCACTATGTCAGTAGGAGAAGTTGGATCCCAAGCCTTCCATCCAGCGGGAGAATTTGGAAGGGAAGGAGGATCCCAAGGGTCAGAAGGAGCTTGTTCCTCCATAGGAGCTACAAGATAGAAGCGATCCTTTCCAACCACCCCAGAGATGGGTAAAGCAGGGATTTCACTAAGTGAAGGAGCATTTTGGTTTCCATTAAGTTTCATGTATTCAAAGGCTTTCTCAATGTTAGGAATATTGGCCATTTGTTCGAGTATGATGTAGTGGGAATCCAAAATAGAGTTTGAAGTAAATTGTAAACTATCAATTGGGTTTATTTGTAGAGGTAATTCAGATATTTGAAACAATTCAAAATTTAAAAGTGAAAGGACGTGCAAGTAAACTGCCCTTAAACCCATCTTGGAGTTAGGAGGGAAGTCGAAGCAGTTGAAGCATCCTTGAATGGAAGTGTTAATGCGGGGGGTATGTTTGCATGCAAAATTATTAAATCCAATGGTCAATGGACACGTGGTCAGTAATACCATATGTTGGTAACAAATGAACGAAGATGAAGCACCAAATTATGTTGCTGGTAAGGAAGTCAATACGGTGCCGTTTTATTTCAAATTAAATAGGTAGTTAATGGCCGTTATTGCCAGATATAACCAAAAGGCATGAGTACATGGGGGCTTTGAAGCCACTTTAATGAATAATAAACATGTGAATTTCATCTTGTGACATGTGTGCAGTGCATGCAAGTGACGATTGGGTTGATTGCACAAGAGAATAGATCATGGAAGTTTATTTTAACATAATTTAGCTATGTGAAGAATGTGATTCGAGCAGTAAACCCATTATGCACACGTACAAAGTCTTTTGGAGGGAAGTAACAATATTTTGAAGATGAGCAGGAGCATTCGAAGTCTAAAACAAGCTGGAAAATTCAAATTGCAAGCAAGGTCTATAAATAGAAGAAGTTAAAAAGTGAAGAATCCCGGACAAATCATCAACAAATAACAAAAATGATGCTTGGTTTATTCTTTGGCAATTAGAATCGTAGTTGTAGGAATTCGACTCAGTTCGAAGTTTAGGAGTAGTTGTAGTTAGTCTTTGTAATCATCCGGTGTTTTCAGTTCTTGTTCATGTACTGTTTGAAGTTGAAGAAGTATTCGAAGTAAGTTTACTTCTGATCAAAGCATGTTATATTTATTGTTCTTTAACTTCTTCATAAAAATGGTTTTGGATTTTCTTAACTTTGAAGGAAAAATTCCTCTTAATTGAGGTAATTGAACCATTAAAACACAATCATTTGATTAAATTTGGATTTCTATAGTTAAATCTAAGGAGGGAGAATTATAAGCCTTCTCTGGCACACTTGCACACAATCATTTTTATTTATTGAGAAACAAAAAGAGCAAACACATTTTTGTTTCTCAACATATTTTTCAGTTAACCTTAAAGGAAGTCGTTACCAATGCTTAAAGATAGAAAAGTTATATCACTAAATGTGTTTGGTCTTTTTTTTATTTGGTAACCACCTTCCCTGTTAGTATAATATACAGTAAATTTCTATAGAAAAATAGTGAAAAGTCAATGACCGTCCTTTTTGTCCTTTCTAAAACACATTGACACCCTTCGTCATGCACGGATGCACCCCAACAAACCATGCCCATTAAACGCACACGTGTTTTCTAGTGGATTAAGATTAACTTATTTTTTGGTTAATCAATTTTGAACAACGCTTTCTTACTGTACTTTGTAATCACGTTTTCACGTAGTTTTAGAATGAAATTTAAAAAGTGTGTTTTAATGAATAAATTTTAAAAAAAAACACATATCGGTTAATTGGCCTTTCGCTTCTGGATTTTTGTTTATTCCAATCGGAATGTAAAGTGGCTTTTTTGTTTTTTGTCTTTATTTATTAGACTATAATCTCTATATCAAATTTACCCCAAGGGTCAACCCATTAGCCAATTGACCCTGAAACCTAAGATATATCGGGGACACTCTCGAGAGCCTTGCCTAGCTGGTAATTACCCGATATGTATGGAAGGGGAGAACTTCAAATTCTTGGGGATAACTCCGGGAAAACCTAAGATATATTGGATATAGAGAAAACGAAAGAGAAGAAGAAGAGGAAACACACATTCAGAGGTTGCCCCAGTGGTTCGGGCAGATGCCAGGCTTTTGGACTACTTCTCAAGGTCTAGATTCTCTAGTGGGTGAGTACCCTAATTTAAGTAGGCGGCTGGTGGTGTGTTGTTGCGCTAGTTCCCCGGGGATTTGGGTTGCGCAGTCGGGTCCAAAGGGTCAGTAGGCCTGTTCCACCATCATAAAAAAAAAATTTAAAAATAAAATAAAGAAGAAGAATATAATTTTGGCCAAGTATTGGATTGTGAGCAACAAAAAGACAAATGTGCAATAGTTGTGACTCTGTGAAAACATCAGGTTTGAATCTATTTTTCCTTTTCGGGTAAATAAGTTTAATTCCAACAACAAGAAGAAGAACCACATAAGCAAAATGTTAGAATTAATTCAGAATTAGTAAAATGTTAGATACATCGGTAACACTGATTCATTCATGTATGTGGTACATGAAGAGTCTAGGTATGTTCGAGGTACATGTTTTTTGTTTCTTGGTTTATGTATAGAGGTTCATGAATGTAGTTCAAGAGTCGTTAATGTGACGCATGTATGAATCAAGATTGTTTTCCAAGTTGGTATCAGAGCTTCCCTTTGCAGTTGAGTTCCTTCCAAAATATTGAGTTTTTAGTCTGTTTGTCCAAATGTGGTGGAATGTTAGTTAATCTTGCTCTAACCCTGTGTGGGTCTACGGGTGGATATCGGGCTGAACCGGCAAAGAGGACTGTCTACTGACTTGATTTGTTTTCATTAAATTGGAACTCGAGATTTGAGTGTCTTGAGGAGTGTAAAGCCCTTATGAGCATAAGTTATAGATTTTGTTTCCATCAAACTGGAACTTGAGATTTGAGTGTCTTGAGGAGTGTGAAGCCCTGATGAGAAGAAAGGCTAGATTTGTTTCCAATAAATTAGAACTCAAGACTTGAGTGTGTTGAGGAGTGTGAAGGACAAATAAGTAGAATATCTAGATTTGTTAATTTTCGTTGAATCGGAACTCGAGATTTGAATGTGTTGAGGAGTGTGAAGCCCCAATGAGCGGAAAGGCTTGACATTTGGAGCTATGAGAGTTTATTGTTAGGGATAAGTTTGAGTTGGTGGCAACAGTCAAAATTGTTGTCGAGGAGATTCTTGAGAAGATGAATCTTCCACCTGTAGTCAAAGCAAGTGAGAAGGTTGGACTAGACCTTTATCCGACTTTCATGTAAAAGGGGGAAATCAATGAAGGTCTTTGAAAAATGAGGATTTATGGACATGAAAAGCTCACAGAGAAGGGAGCTGAGAAAAAAACAGCTTTGTAACGATCGGTTTAGTGTGAGAATTAGTTTGACTCATGATCGTTTATGGGTTCACGTTGTTTGTTCGAATCACGGAAAGGGCTACTAGGAGAGGGCTACCCGAAGCAATGTGCAACAACTATGGTAAGCCATCCAGGGGACAAGGGCTACTTGTTGATTTGATATGATGGTGTGACACTCATTGATCTGATACGTGTAAAGGTAGAGATTGTGATGAAGGAACGATCATTGCATTTTAAGTTTGCTTGAAGAGGATTTATTACAGTGCTTAATGAGAGGAGAGATTCCCTATTGGATAGCTTGAAGAGGCTGGATAAAAGATCATTATGTCACTGCTAGAGATAGGAAAATCAAGAGATCGCGACCGACTATGAAGATTCGAAGGAGTTGAAAGTCGTCCTCGATCCAAGCGAAAAATCAACTGGGGAGAATATGCAGGCCTAAATTCTAAATTAAGGGGGAGTGATGTAATTAATTTAGAATTAGCATTCATGTTAGATACATCGCTAACATAGATTCATGTATGTAGTACATGAAGAGTCTAGGTATTTTCCTTTGGAGTTCTGTTTGGCCTTAGGGTCGTGCATCTCCACGTCATACATGTTTGATTATGTTTAGTTATATTGAAAGTTCCCACCATATTCTGCAAAGACCTCAAACTAACAGTCTAGAAAATCATGTGCTGTATATACTTGCAGATGTGGCCATCTTTGATCAGCAAAGCCAAAAGAGGAGGACTAGATGTCATACAAACCTATGTGTTTTGGAATCTCCATGAGCCTCAACCTGGACAGGTTGACCATTATCTCTCTATCTGCCCTGAAAAATATGTGTGCGTATATATATGCAAGTATGTGTGTGTGTGTGAGTGTGCGTGTCCTCTTAATTGTTCGTTCTGGTCACATTTCAGTATGATTTCAGCGGAAGACGCGACATAGTAAGTTTCATCAAGCAAATCCAAGCACATGGTTTATATGCAAGTCTCAGGATTGGTCCCTACATTGAAAGTGAATGGAGCTATGGGTAACTAGCACTCACATTTCAAATGTATACGTAAACTTTAAAAAGCTTGAAATATTTTGCTATCCTATTGCAGAGGTCTGCCATTTTGGCTACATGACATACCGGGTATAGTATACCGATCAGATAATGAACCCTTCAAGGTTTTGCTCACTTCTGAAATATAACTGTACACCCACATGATGAGATTCAAAGGGCTGGGACTGCACATTTTAGGGTACTAACACTAACTATATGCAACGATGACAGTTTTACATGCAAAACTTTACGACGATGATCGTGAACATGATGAAGTTTGAACGGTTATATGCTTCCCAAGGAGGGCCAATCATTCTGTCACAGGTTAAGCATGCTTTATACTCTAAATTTCTAGTCTACTTGGGATGGTTTTTGCTTGTGCCTTCCGAACACAAAAAAAAAAAAAATCCTTTTTCATTTTTTCTTAAAGAAATTCCGAACACTTTTTTTTTATTTTTTATGTTTGAAAAGTGGGTTGTTATCCAAAGACAGTAACCCAAAAACAAAATTTCGTGTTGCACTAAGAAATAGAAAACAAAAACAATATCGACTAGGCAATATCTATGTATTTTTATGTTGTAATTTCTGTTACGTAAGAACTAATATACTTCAAGCTTGCAGATCGAGAATGAGTACCAAAATATTGAAAGAGCTTTTCATGAGAGAGGACCGCCTTACGTTCGTTGGGCAGCGAAAATGGCTGTGGGACTTCAAACCGGCGTACCTTGGAATATGTGCAAGCAAGATGATGCTCCTGATCCAGTGGTGAGTGAACTTCACATTCAATATCTTGCAACAGTCCACTTTGCACCAAAAATGGTTACAACTGTGGAAGTGGAACAAGAAAACAATTCATCAAAATTGCTTCCAAGCTATCTCCTGAAAGATTTTTCGACTCCCATTTGTTTTATCTATTTATTTATTTTCACATGGTTTTCCACGTGATCAAGGAGCATTATATTGGATGTATTAATTGTTTTCAATTTGTAGATCAATTCATGCAATGGGATGAAATGCGGACAAACATTTCTGGGACCAAACTCACCGAATAAGCCATCCATATGGAGTGAGAACTGGACAACATTGTAAGTACCTCTATATGGAACTTTCAAGATTTCCCAAGTACAAATATACTAGTTTCAAATAAAAAATCTTTGTGATTCATCACTAATCTGAGATGGCATATCATACAACCCTGTTTACAAATATTTCTTCAACAAGATTCACAAGAATCACAACACATCGTACAAGCATGTTTCTAGAATTATTCATGCACATGAAAGCACACAGATGAATTGATTACAAGATCTTGTGATTTTCCTCCTGCCATTGTTTTCCTGTGAAGCTATCAACTATATGGTAAGAATACAAGAACAAGGTCACCTGAGGACATTGCCTATCAAGTTGCCTTATTCATTTCAAAGAAGTATGGGAGCTTTATCAATTACTACATGGTAATGATAACCTCTTACTACTTGGTTCATATTTCTGTTTTGGTTAATCCCAACTTGTTATTCTTGTTTGAAAAGCCAAAGTAGAAGCTTCTACACCATACATGATCTCGTGGAATCATTTTTGCTTTAACTGGCAATATTTTCTCTCTCAGTATCACGGAGGAACAAATTTTGGAAGAACAGCGGCTGCTTATGTACCAACAAGTTATTATGATCTAGCTCCTCTTGATGAGTATGGTACGTTATCAATTCTTTGCTCAACCCCACTATCGTACTTTCTAAATATAAACTGGTCTCTACATTTGTTAAACGTAGGCTTAATTCAGCAACCAAAGTGGGGTCATCTGAAAGACTTACATGGTGCAATAAAGCTATGTTCAGAGCCTTTACTTTGGGGAACACCGACTTCGTCATGTTTGGGTGAACAACAAGAGGTAAGACATTAAATTATAACAAGATATCGTTTTTCATGATTAAGAACAACACTAAAATGGAACTCTTCATTGATTTTCTTAACCAGTGACTTTTTTACGCGATTAAACATGATGTTAAGTCTGCTATTGGTAAATTATTTAAAATCCAGGCCGTTGTCTTTCAAACAAAATCAGGAGAATGTGCTGCCTTCCTAATAAACAATGGTAGCGAAACTGATGAATTGGTTGTGTTTCAAAACTCGACGTATGGATTACCTCCATCATCAATCAGCATATTACCAGACTGCAGGACTGTAGCCTTCAACACTGCCCAGGCAAGTTTTCTAAAACTGTAAACCTCTCTTGAACATACTAAAACAAGGAAGGCAATATGTATTGTCACTGGAAGCATCTTGTTGTGAAGTCATACTCGCACTTGTTCTTTTCCGTTGTACCTACATGTTCTGATTTTATCCAAAAGTGCAACTTTATAATTGAGTTAGAATTGCATAATAGAATTAGTGGATACTTGTTAACTATGTGTTGTGGGTTAACGTAGTTCATTTCAATAATCGATCATTACACGAAGTATATTTCTGCAATTTGTTCTTTTGCACAGGTAAGTGCACAATACAATACCAGATCAAGAGTACTAGTCACCAAGTTCAATACAGCCGAAAGATGGGAACAATTTAGAGATGTTGTCCCCAATTTCGATGATACTTCATTGAGGTCAGATTCATTATTGGAGCAAATGAATACCACACAAGACACATCTGATTATCTTTGGTACACGTTCAGGTAATCTAGGAATTATTCTATAGCTTTTTAGATCTTATGATATCACCTCGAGTCAAAGTTGCTATAACTGATTGAATAACACCTTAAATAAAGTTATCAGTTAACTCCCTCCTTAATCTATCACATGAGACATTTTTATTGCCTCTTGCCTCCTTGTTGTTTGTATGGTAGTTGTTAAAGTATCCAACTCAAAATTAATTGGTAATGAATGGTCCATAGGCTGACTAGGTTAGTGTACTAGTTTTGGAGGTTGTAATTAACCAATGTAGGACAAGCTCACACTCCCTCGCATATGCAAGCCCTGACCCGCACATGGAAAGGTGGCAAAGGATCCATAACATAGGGATTACAATGCATTTAAGGCACAAACAGTAGGGCAACCAATCAAGCGAGTCTTGCTTAAAAGACTTCAAAAGCCTAGTTTTGATACCATGTTAAAGAATTTGGATCCATAACATAGGGATTAAAATGAACAACAAAATAAGGTGCGTTTAAGCCACAAACAATAGGGCAACCAATCAAGCGAGTCTTGTCTAAAAGACTTCAAAAGCCTAGTTTTGATACCATGTTAAAGCATCAAACTCAAAACTAATTGGTGATGAGTAGAGAGGCCGTCCCAGCTCATATACTAATTTTGGAGTTGTAATTAACCAACGTGGGACAAGCTCTAATAGCTTTATGATAATATCACCTTGTATGTGTACCCATCAATACCAGAGTTGTGTATATGTGATAGAAATGACAATGACATATATGGTCTTGTAAAAAATAAAAATAAAAATAGTTGTTACAAAAACATTTTTATCCCATAAAATGATTTCTATTTTGTGTATGGGTAGGTTTCAGGGAAATTGTTCTGATGATCAGCCTGTCCTCAATGTGAGCTCCCTTGCACATGTTTTGCACGTATTTGTCAACGGAGTACTTGTAGGTAAGCTCTAAGATCTCAACAATGGAATGTTGTCCTTGTGTTTTAAATTGGTGAACACATTCAAACATGTACTCTACAATATTTTTATACTGTCAAATCACGACTTGAATCGAGAATCGGATTGACCCTTTTCCGAATCATGAATCGAATCATGAATCGTAATGATTCGGTCTAAGTTTCAAAAATACTTGAAATATGTGTCTATGCACTTGGATAATAAAGATACATTGTAAAATTGACCAATTTAAGCTTAAATCAGTATTGAAGGTTTTTTCTACCATAAACTGATGATTATATGGTCTAATAGGAAAGAGTAGATATTTATACATGAAACTAAATACTATAATAAAATGGATATATGCATATACATATAAATATTCATTATAAAAATGAAAGCTAAGTTTTATAGCAAATAACAATAAAAGTTTGTAGCCTAATAGCTACAAAACTAGTTTATGTGGCAAAATTAAGGTAAAACCGCGAAAGTGATTTCACATTAATCGAATGTAATAATTGTGAGAAAACCTTGATTCACTTATAGATTCGTATCGTTTTTTGCATGAATCGTTAATCGAATCGCGAATTGAACCGTGAATCGTATGATTCACTACGATTCACTACCGATTCTAGGTAAACTTTGATTCACCTATAGATTCGTATCATTTTTACTTGAATCATGAATCGAATCGTGAATCGTGCGATTCTGACAACTATGATTATACCTGCATGAAAATGGGCATATATTTAAACTAATGATGTAAGGACAGCCATTATGCATTTTAAACAAGAAAACTTGTTTCCAGGAATTAAAGGAAATACAAAGTTATCATGCCAAAACAGTATTCGACGTCTTATAATTTGTTTGAGCAGAACAACTGTTAGACGAGTGGTAGAGTCCAAGAAGAGTTTCTCCGAAAATGTCCAGGAAAGAAAAATGTACGGCTGAACGGTTGAAAGAAAAATAAATCTCAACCGTTCATTTCTCTGTCCTAGACATCTTCGGAGAAACATCAACAAGTTACAGGTGCTAATCCACTTGGAGAATAATGTTGTCTCGCATAATCATCTCCCTTTTTCTATTCATTTACACACTAATTTCTCTGTGTATCACAATAATAATTTTCACTAGCTATTTACTTCTTATCTGTTGGGCTTCTGATATGTTCTTTAGGGTCAGCACATGGAACTCATACTTCAAGTATTACCTTGGAGACCAAAGTTCCCTTGGACAACAACGGAATGAACAATGTCTCCTTACTAAGCGTAATGGTTGGATTACCGGTATTCAATCTCAATCTTTTTACTCTCATGAATGGTATATAGTTATATTGCATTACTACAACGAAGCAACATCAGGAACTAAATACGTCTCCAGAGTAACATAATTTAACCTTGGTAGATAGGATATGGGTACAGTCCACAATGAAAAGAGCGTAAAATAAACATATTATACTACAAATGGAGGTCGGATGTAACATGTCGCATTATTCACCTCAACTCTTATTTGTTGAAGTTGTTTCCAAACTTTCATTTTTTGTTTGTTTGTCTATAAACAATATAACACGTAAAAAAGATGGCAACAAGGGTATGCCACCCGTATACAGAAGGAAGGCCAAAGATATGAAGGCCCTATATAATAGAGCTAAAAAAAATACTCCCGAGTCCCGATCTTTGTCGCATAGTTCGCTAGATTATGAATGGCCATAGAAGTTATTAATGTCATTTCCTTGAAAGATTATGAATGTTCATAGATTTAGAAAGTTGAAATGTACATACATTGCGAAACGCTCTAGGACGTTCTGAAATATAATTCATCTAAATATCGACGCATTCGAGCACACGCTGTTGCACCACGCTCGCGCTTTATGTGACTTAGCTCCCAACTATACAAATTCGTCAAAAAAAGGGCTTTTAAATCTCTACAAAGCGCTTTCTGCACCATCAAATACTCCTATTTGGCTTTTTCCGTGTAAGCCACATCAAGCACGGGGATTGTAGAGCCCCAACATTACTCCTCCTCCCTAATTTAGCCCCAAAGCAACCCAGACTAGTTCTACCACCATACCACAATAATGTTGTTTACGCCTACCAAATGATTCTATCTATGAACAAAAGGAAATCTAATCTAATTTTGTTGCCTATCTGTAAACTTGAGATTTTCTTTCTTCTCTCATCTGAAGGATTCTGGGCCATATCTTGAAAGTAGAATAGCTGGATTAGTCAAAGTGGGGATCTTATTGAATCAAGATATTGTAGATTTCACTCACTATCCATGGGGATATCAGGTGATCAACTTCTAACCAAAAAATGCTTCATTACTCTTGCTTTGTTTATTTAACTCATTTAGCCACATCCTTGAATTTTTTTTGGTATTAATTAGATTCAATTTTTAGAACTTTAAATGAGGTTCCCGAGATAATTAGTCATGGAAAGAGGCACATTGAGCTAGACATGTCGGTCTCTTTGCTACTTAAGGCAAGGCCAGTCATGGCCTCATGGGCTTCATGGAAACAAGGGGCATGTTATGAAGAGTGCTTGATAAAGAACTAAAAACCTAATTATAATTGCATCAAATAAATTCGTGAAGGTTGGATTGCTGGGAGAGAAAATACAAGTCTTCACAGACGATGGACAGAGCAAAGTTCGATGGAGTAAATTAAGCTCTTCAACTCAGCCACCCATATGGTACAAGGTAAGTAAAAGCTTTTGCTACAATCTTCATTGTTTTACCGATTAATGATATGATATATGTTCAAAGTTCAAATTTCCGTGCATCTTATTGAAAGGTAAGCTTGATTAATAATGAAAAACATGTGCTTCTACTGTTGGTTTGGAGATAAGCCACATATCTTGACTTTGGAGTTACGTGATTGCAATTGCTTTGAGTTCTTGATTTGTAGTTATCCATATTAGGCCTATAAAAGGCAATATGATTGTGTATTGTAAAGTGGGAAAATAGAAGAGAAGAAAAAGGCAGAGAGTGAGAGAAGAGACGTGGTGGCCCTTAGGGGCTTCCCCCACCACAAGTGGGAGGAAAAATATCTTGTGTGTGTGAGAGCATGAGTACTATGTAATTTTGTTACAAATTAATAAAATAGAGTGTTTGAGTGTGTGTTATATTTCTCTTATTTTCCCAACATATGGTATCAGAGCACAACCAAGCGATCCTGTACCTGTGGTGAGATGTGTGCTTCCGCAATGATCCAGAGCCAGACGGGCCAATAATGGAGATAAAGGCCAGACGGACCGAGACGGAGTTGAACGGCCAGATGGGCCAAGAAGCAAGACGAGGCCAGACAGGCCAAGAATCCGGCGACTATTCGGACAAAATTCGACAAAGAGCCAGACGGGCTGATTTTTTGAAGTGAACCAAAATCACTTTGGAGAGAAAAAGTAGAAAGAGCTCGGTAAGACGAGTTCATTGGCGCAGACGGCGTCAAAATTGGAGTTGTATCCAGCTCCCACGACATATTGAAGATTGGCGGTGTTGCTCGATTTTTACAGAAGAGTAGATGAAGAAGAAGAATGAAGAAAGAAGAAGGAGACAGAAGAGAGAAAAGAGACGTGATAGTCTGATAATTAAGTCATTAAAGTAATGAATGATTCCAACTGCTAAGTTGTCTGGTGTATTATTAAAGTCCAAGGCCATAATCACAGTCTACCCTCTATATTTATTGTATTATCCAGTCAAAGTCCCTGAACTTATCAGATGTTGCAATTTAGTTCCTGACAGTACTGCTAAGGGAATTATCTAATGTGGGTGGGACGTGAGGAGTGAGGAGCTTCCGCAAAAGGAGAGTCCGGCAAAGAAAAAAGGATCAAGGGAAAAACGGGACAAAAATTCGACTTCGGCCAAAGTTGTTTTTCTTGATACCGTCAGAATTGTCATCAAGAGATGATCACGAATCAGCAGAGATGTGGAGAGATGATGCCAAAGGTGGTGTCACAGATCGGAGAAAGATGATGCATGCGGTGTGTCGCAGCGGACGCGTCGCACGAGCCACATAGGTCATCAACAGTGGAGTGGCGAGTTTTTCAAATAAAGCTCGCGTGTTATCGCATTGAGTAGAGATACGTTGAAGCGGAATAGAGGCCATGAAGAGGCTGTTGTGTGAGTATTCCAGACCATCCCTTGAAGAGCTGCTGCAGAGAAGAGTGTGTGGTGAGAGGTGACCTCAAATGTCTAGACAGAGGCGGAACAATAAAGAGATTGATTCCGAAAGAGGAAGAGGTAGAACACCCAGTGCACGGGATTGTTTTACAAGAGAAGAGAGCGCTGCCAAGAGAGAAAAGTGAGAGTGAGCGAGCGCGTGAGAGAGAGAAGATGAGTAGCAGCAGTCAATGAGTTTGAAGAGAGCGAGTGGAGAAAAGTGGAGACAAGGGATTGGGTCTCGGAAGATGAGAGACGGACATGATGATGAGAGGAATCAAGCTTAAGGGGGGATATTGAAAGGTAAGCTTGATTAATAATGAAAAACATGTGCTTCAACTGTTGGTTTGGAGGCTTGGAGATAAGCCACATATCTTGACTTTGGAGTTACGTGATTGCAATTGCTTTGAGTTTCTTGATTTGTAGTTATCCATATTAGGCCTATAAAAGGCAATATGATTGTGTATTGTAAAGTGGGAAAATAGAAGAGAAGAAAAAGGCAGAGAGTGAGAGAAGAGACGTGGTGGCCCTTAGGGGCTTCCCCCACCACAAGTGGGAGGAAAAATATCTTGTGTGTGTGAGAGCATGAGTACTATGTAATTTTGTTACAAATTAATAAAATAGAGTGTTTGAGTGTGTGTTATATTTCTCTTATTTTCCCAACAAAATTAAATTGAAGACTCAAAGGGTAATTTAAGAAACTTAGTTTAGTTAGTTGATCAATATAACACTATCGTGTGTCCCATCGCACAATATTGTGTGTCCCAAGTCATGCAATAATTCAAGCCCAATGCACTGATTGGTCTAAGCTTCCAAGGCCAGATTTGGCACATTTACGCTTGTGAACTACAACCACAAAAATATCACAAAAGACATGAAACAATAACAGTAAAGGACAAAACAAATACAAATTAGACGGACTAAATTTGTGGATTTCGGCACTTATCATCTCTCAATGATAGCCCTATTATATCACTGTTACGTGTTAGCAATCAGAATTGTTAAAGAGGTAAGGTACGATTGAGATAAATATGCGTAATTAGATGCTTTTACTATTCAACACCATGACTTGTAACATGAGCTAATCGTGTGGTTCATTGATACTTTAACAGACAACATTTGACGCACCTTGTGGTACTGACCCTGTGGTAATATACCTTGGCTCCATGGGGAAAGGTGAAGCTTGGGTTAATGGCCAAAGTATAGGTCGATATTGGGTATCATTCCCTGAACCGGCTGGGAATCCTACACAGACCTGGTAAAAATACCTTTGCAACTCTACTACTTTGATTTTTTCATGTTTGACAAATAACAGTTATTAATGGACAAAATTAAACAACGTAAAAAATTTCTCATTAAATGGGTGACCTTAATTTTATGTTGTTAGGTACAATGTACCTCGATCTTTTCTTAAACCTACAGGCAATCTGTTGGTTATACTGGATGAAGAATATGGCAACCCTCTTGACATCAACATAGGCACCGTTTCTATCACAAAAGTATGTGGGCATGTGTATGAAGAGTATCCTGGTTGGATTAAGCCAAAACTACTTCAGCTTCGTTGTCCCAGAAACAAGAAAATTTCCAAGATTGTTTTTGCAAGCTTTGGAACCCCTTCCGGTGATTGCGGAAGTTATGTTATCGGGAGTTGTCACTCATCTAATTCTAGAGCCATCGTGGAGAAGGTAAGTTTTCATCTCACCATTCCGATTTAACTTTGTCGATCGTTTTTCTGTGTATATTGAGCAAATGGTGAAAATAGAGGAAAAATTACGACTTCCGAGAACTAAGGGCATACCCCACAAAACTTCCATATATGCAGGGTCTTATAAACGTATATATTGGTTGCCACAACTGATTATTAGCATAAAAAGCGAAAATTTTCTATTTTTTTGCTATTTTCTCAGTAGCAAAAGTTGTGTTTGTGCTAAATAAACATTTTGCGAGTGCGATACATCTACCGTTATGTTTTGTATCATTCCTTTTGCTGCGTATATATTCGTTTACTTACGGAAAAATAATATGACAGGCTTGTCTACGGAAGAGAAAATGTTCCATTCTTCCTTCATATCGAACTTTCCGTGGTGACCCATGTCCAAGGATCCCTAAAGCTCTGTTGGTTGAGGCACAATGCGAATAAGAATGACCAGTTTTGCACCATTTACTGCAACAAGAATTAAACTCTCATTGTGGAAGTGACAGAATTCATTGCCTAATTTGGTTGACCCTCGAAAGGGAAAAAGACTAACAAAAGCTTAGTTTAATTACAAGCCATTCACATATGTGAGTCATCAATACTAATGTTTTCAGAAGGGAAACGTGTCATAGGCTCATTCTCATCATCTCATCAATTAAATTAAGTAACATTTCTTTTCTATTATAGTACTTTGTTGTACTGCATGTAAATTACAGAAATTGTAAGACAAGTTTGTTGACATTGACGGTTTGATGTCCATGAGGTTCAAGGATGGTATTGATCACATAATTTGTTTTAGCTCGCGACTTTCTTTTCTTCTTCTAATTCTTCTCGTTTTTCTCTCTCTATCTCGCTTCTCATTCATTTGACATGGGATGTAAAAAAGGGATATGAATTCGGTAATTTTAAATCTTTTTATTGATCAGCAAAAGAGAAATATATTAAAACTCGATTAGGTAAATTGAGGGAGAAAGAAAAAGGGCTAGGGACCAACCAAAAGTTGAATAACAAGTGCAAAAGAACAAGAGATTTGTCACACCCCAAATCGGGAAATGACCGGCCGTGAACCACGAGGTCAAAACGGAACACGCAACCTCAAATTAAATAAGCCAATAAACACCAAAAGACCATTCTTTATTATTAATTTTAAATGAAACCGAATTTGTCTCAACATAAGCATGGGTAACACCATCCCATGAACCAAGCAATAAATATTATTAACCAGTGATAACAAAATGTAATTTTCCAAAAGGTTTAACATGTGCAGAAACGAATAAATAAAATGATAAATCTTGAATGCAACATCCTATGGAGGTCAACACTAAACTCCCCAAGATGCCGCCAGAGTCCTCATCTATCAACTCGATTTGCCTGAAAATGATGTTGGAATAAACCCGTCAGCTGACGAGCTCAGTGAATAACAAATCATGTATATTACATAAAGTTCTAAAACAGAGTTTAGATTAAATTACCATATCATCATAATTTGGCACACACGATGTAAGATAAAACAATAATACTTTTTTAATGGTGATCACGAAATGATATCCAATAACAATGGGGAACCACAACCAAATAGTACCATGGCCAACAAATAATAATCTCAAGATTGGATCCAATATCGAACTTAGAGTCACCAGGTGTTGGCAGCCCGTGGTACTCTTCCCTAAGTCGATCCGGCGAAAAGACAGACGTTGAGCAAAAGGGTCACCGGCTTAACCCGAGTCTCTTCCCCAATGGCCAGGGTCACCTATTTTAAGGAATAATTTCCCTAGACTTCCAATAATAAAAGTTCCCAATAACATCCATGAAGTTCTCACCAAAAAGAATATTTTTTATCGCGTGCCAATTTAAAGAACCAAATATAAATAATTCACATTTCGAATTAACAATTCTTAATTTTCAAAGAATAATTCAAGGGACACGGGGAGGTTTCGAAAGTACGTAACATACTTAACCACTCACCTGGGTCCAAAAGTAATGCAACTCGAACATGCAAAAAGATTATCCTGTACGAAAAATAGAGAATACAAAATAACTATCTATGCGAATATTATAATACTGATCAAGAAAATTAGAATATCAAATGCTATTTAAGCCGTAACCCAACCTAACCATAAATTACTAATTAGTCAACAGTAGCAACCCAAAATCTACCCCTTAAAGCCAATTCAAGTTCAAATGGATACACCATCACTACCCCATACCACTTTTAATGTGCATATCCACCAAAACCCAATTTATTACCGTACACCTCCAAGCAAATTCATAAAATATAATTCTCCAAATCAATCACTATGAACAGAGGCAAACACATTAATTGACACTACTCTCACACATGTACGTACACCATCATGCACAATTCCATTTCATTGGGTCCCACCCTACCATCATACAGATTTCCTCCCAATTCTCCATTGCCCAATTGCATGGAAGGAAACTAAGGCAAGTGAAACTTGGGTAAAAACAAAATACAAGTCCCCTGTATCTTCTCACCCACTCTCATGTCCGGTGCCAGTGCCACTCAAACAAAGTCAAACTCTTACCCCCACCAACAGAGAAACAGTCCTAGAGTGGGAAAAAGGGGACAGAGGGGAATAAGAAATAAAATTGAACAGTACCCTTACCTCGAGTGATCGCCAATTTGCAGTCAACTACGGCTTCTCTCTCTCTCTCTGCGCAAAAAGAAACCTAACCTCAATCGGCTATAAAGATAAGAACAACTTGACCCACACACCCATGTTTCCCCTGAATAATAGCTAATTAGGTTACTAAAATATGAGCAGATAATTAGGGATATTTACTGATACTAATAATCCGACCTAATATAAAATCCCATGGTAACTACGTGCCACCAATTTACCCATACTCCACAAATTACCATTAGACCAATAACACCCGCCGGGCACCAAAATAACTAAATAGAACCGACCATAATAACCCGATTGTAAGTGGAGCATAATTATTATAAATAAATAAAAATGCTAGGGCGTAACAAGATTCGTAAAAAAAAAATAAAAATCAAATAAAGCAATTACAACCAAAGATGGGATTGAAGTTGTTCAAATCATGATGCCCCTAATGCGACCCTTGTCTTGGCTAAATCAGCTACCTCTTCCCATTCTGGAATATTATCAGTTGAAAATAACCTCATTTCTAGCTTTCCATACGGACCACAAAACTGAGAAAAAAACAGGTCTCCCAACAATTTTCTCCAGATTTTTAAATGAGAAAGTGAACCAAATGATTGAGAGATGATGCAAGGAATATGTTTCCACCATGTGAGAATTGATGACCATATCTTCCAATTAAGGGTGAGAAAAAAAACCGTCAAACCGTAAATTCAGTCTAAACCAATTCAAACCAAATATTTTGGTTTGGTCTTTTAGTAATGTGGTTTAGTTCTGGCTTCAGAGAATTATAAACCGTGTTCAATGGTTTGGTTTATGAATTTATATTAATGGTTTCGGTTCAAATCCAAACCGAACCATGTGAATTTCTACCCAATAAGGAATGGTTTAGAACATATCATGGGGATTGATATTAGCAGTATCAGTAACGATTTGGGGAGTGTCAATAACAATTCCCTTAAATAAATATCATTTTTGTGGACAATACTTAAGTTTCCAACTTTCCATCTTGCCCATTTTTTGGAGTTACGTTTTCATCCTCTTATCTTGGGAAATATCATATTTACCCTTAGTGTAATACTCCCTATGTCTCAAATTGTTGTACCACTTTTACTTTTTGATTTTTCCAAACAATTGTCTATATTTCACAATTTATATTATTATTAGAAATTTTGAAATATATGTCTACTAAAGTTAATAAAGATTTATTAAACAAGATCTATATTGCATATAAAAATCACTATAGATCAAAGATATAGACTTTTTTTTTAGAGTTCCCAAATAGTAACATGGTACAATAATTTGGGGCGGAAGGAGTATTTAGTTGCCTAATTAAGTGGATTGCATTTTAAGATTTTAAATAATTATAGTTATATAAAAACAACAATTCTATGGGTACACCACACATACACACCAAATGCACACCAGGGTTATGTGGCGGATGAGAAGCCACCCATTTTTTAGGTGGGCCACACATTGGGCTTCTTCTCATTTGCCACATAACCTTGGTGTGCATGTGGTGTGCATAAGTGGTGTACCCATATCATTTTCCATCTAAAATCATGGGTTTTGATCCTTTTCATTCCTTCCTTAGTATTCCAAATCATTTAGGAAAAGAAAATAAGAAGAATTTGAATTCTTAAATTTTTAAAGGGACTTGATATTGGCACTCCTTATTTTGATATTGACACTCTATTTTTTTTGTCTCTATCAGGTGAATTACTAAACCACCCTTCTAATTAGAAAGCAAGAAAAAAATGTAATTATAAGATATAAAGGGGATTTATTAACTTCACCTAATAGAGACAAAATGGGAATTGCCAATATCAATTCGCTTTTAAATTGTTAAATGATATGCAGACTTTTTATTTTTGGATATTGGCTTTTGGAGTATCATCAAGGAGAGCGCCAATATCAATTTCTTTCTTTAATTTCCTGAAATTGAGTTCACACTCCACCCACCCTATTCAAATGGAAGGTAACGGTTGCATCATATCAGCTTTCTTTGCCACCATTTCGCCATGGCTCTCGCAAAAGCCTCCACCACTGAAATCTCTAACTTTGACTAAGAAATCCATCGTAACAGACAGATCCTCACTTTCCGACTTTGCTGAATCTGATTTTCACAGCTTCTATAAAATTAGCATCCAACCCTCTATTCTCCTCTGAAAGCATACACAAATTACTACCATCTGTCATCGTAAATCTGACTTGCCCAAGAAAGCCGATGCCTTGAACGCACGAATGCCACCTTTTCCTCCGTCACTGACTCACCATTGTCACGCCTTCGTCTCTTCTTCTTCTTTACTCGATCTACCCAACTGGTAAACATCGTATTTACTGATCTATCAATTACTAAACAGTCGTGTAATTCCAATTTTATGAAGACCAATGTTTGGTAACATGTTTAATTACTTGTATCTGTAGCCTATTTTGTTTCAGAAGCTACCGCTTGAATTATATGCTATGAAATGGGTCTTTCTGATCAAATAGTATTTGGGAATATTGATCTGGTTCAAGAAAAAAGTTCACTAATGGACTGAATTCGAGCCTAAATTTGGCTCGGATGGGCTTGTTTGAGTTTAATGAGCCCTGCCAAGCCGAGTTGAGCATTGTAATTTTTATAGGAGCCGACCTTGAGCTCAGTTGTTTGGGCTCAAATCAAACTTGAGCTGAACTCGAGCTTGACTTATACCTTACCGAAATGATCCTGAATCTAACAGGGTTCGGCTTGATTCAGTTCCTTTACACCCCAGTAGTAATGGAGGGAATGTGGAAGCGTGGAAGTAATGAATTGCAGGTGTGTGTATATATATATGTATTGCTAATTACAGAGAATTAATTTCTCATTGGATCCTTATCTCGATTAGAAAGAGCCTGCCACTGCCAACCGCTACGTTATACAAGGTCGACGTTATGGTGTAGAGAGGGAGGGAGAGAGAGAGAGCACTGAATTAGTGAGCATCATCCATATCTACTAACCGCCAGCCGCGAACGAAGGTCTCTTTCCCTCACTCTAGTATAGTGGCTTATTTGCTTATTTGGTTCTTAATGGAGTATTATTATTCTATTCGATTACAGTGCGGTTATTATCATTTTACTCTACATTTCGCTTATTTGTGTATGCAACATTATAGTTTTCGTTCGATTACAGTGCTATATTATGATTGTAAGGTTTTGCATAAGGAATAGATATGGATGATCCACAATCTGTTAAGCCCAATAATGATTTTTCAGTCGTAGAATGACCCAGTCAGCATTCTAACGCGCATTCGGGTCCTTGGAAAATGACCCATATCTCAAGAAACTGTGGCTATTCGAACCGAAACAAGGGTTTTCTAAACAGGAACCCGGGGGTTTTCGAAGCAGAAACCAGGGGGTTGTTGAAGATTACTGATAACCTATAGCAGCAGCACACAGATGAACATGTGAACCAGAAATGGGGATGGGATTTTGCGGACACGGTTATACTTGTTCACGACACAATTGTGTGTGTTCTACGAGCATACTTCAACCCTATGGCCTTACTTAAGATAATGCATTCAACCTAGATGAGCACGTACCATAAAAACATTTTTACTGGTGGGGGGAAACCATCAGAGGGGCTCCCACGTTTCTGCTCCACACCCCCTCTCTGCCCTCTTTCACTTCTCTTTCAATTCCCATGCCTTAAGATACAAACATACACACATACTTATACTATATATTTATTTATTTTAGAGCCAACTACAATAGTAATACACCGAACAAAAGTAGCTCCTCTTCGCCCATCTCTTTACTGATTGGTCACCTCACATGCTCTCATTACATCTCTGCCTTCTGACTCTATCTTTGTCTACTCACCCAATCGCAAATGGTCCACACAATTAATTAAGTTTACACTTCCCATCATTTGGGAATATTGTTCTGGTTCAAGAAATTAAAGAAGTTCACTAATGAACTGAATTCGAGCCTACATTTGGCTCGGTGATTGTTTGTCGGGTACATTTTGCAAGGCCTCTTGGCTCCGCGATTGATCCAAAGGTGGGGTAACCCGAAGATTTACTTTTCTGCAACAGTACGAGAAGGGAAGTAAACAAAACATGTCAATGTTGAAGCCTCGGTCGAACAGTGGCTCAAGTTGAGCGCAGAAAATTTAAGGCCTCTAAGATTAGTGACTTTTGTGACCTTGCACTCTCTGAAAGGTTGGTATGGACAAGGTGTGCATCAAGTTGTGCAAACTGACCACAAGCTACAAGGGTCACAAAAGTCATTAATCTTAGAAGACTTGAATTTTCTGCATTCAAGTTGAGCCACTGTTTTACCGTGGCTTCAACATTGACATGTTTGCTTTCTTCTTTCTTGGTACTATTGCAGAAAACTAAATCTTTGGATTTCCCCACCTTTGGATCAATTGTGTACCCAATAGGCGTTGCAAAATATAGTCGGCAAACAATCAGCTTTTTATTTTTTTGAAAAAAGTCTCGGTAAAGAAAGATTATCAGCAATTCAATATACAAAATTTTGCAGATCCAAAGAACAATTGAAATCAGAAGCGAGACAAATATTAAAAATAGGGTTCATGAGGTAAAAAGATAACTCTTCAATTCATGCTCTTCAAAGCCATTCAAGCACTTCAATTAACCAACTCATGCTCCATGTGTGGCACCTGAAATTTTTAGTGTGAGCTACACTAGCCCAGTAGATGTTTATCTACAAATTCTAAATGAATATGCATGAGATGAGCATGAGACAGATGTGGTTATCTATGCGAGCAAAGGATAATAGTCACCAAGATACAACTCATTTAAGGGGTTCAAGTGTCACTACTACACTAATAAAGATCTTGCTGTTCAACCCAAGTGTTTACAAATTCACGTTACCAACTTCACTCGTTCTTGTCATACCATGGTTATTCAATCTTTAGAAAATCTGGGAATTTTGGGTCTCGTAACCCCTGCTGAGCATTCAGGACGTCTCCCTAGGATCTTGTAGCCTGATGTAGGGAAGCGTATAGAAAAGATGAACAAGAACGATCACGAACTAGAATTTTAGAGAAACTCTCTCTAAGACTCAATTTTTATTAATTCATCAACAACTAACTAGCCCGAGTGCTTACAATATCTATATAAGCTATGGAAACCCTAGAAACAAACTAGAAAAGGCAACAATTGCTGACTAAACACAAAATAAAGAAAATTGTGAAAATTACCAAAAACGAAAATATTTGAGTTAAATTCAAATCTGGAAGCTAGAATAAATAAGATAGCTACTACCGAAAACCTAGGGCAAAACGGAGTCGAATTGACCAAGAAATTAGCAGTTTGATTATTTCCCAAAACGACAAATTTGATGATTTGGAGGCCTAAACAAGGGAATTAGGCCGAAAACCACTGGTGCCCATAGGTCTATAGACCGATGGGCCCCCTTCATTGGGCCGTTTCGCATCAACCATAAGACCCGCGGACCAATCCGCCACTGGCCATTTTCCCCACTTTTCTGTCAAGCTTTTCCAAGTAGTGGCACGCAACCATATCTGCATCATAGCTCTCTCTTGAGATTTGTGGGCCTCGTCACCCATGCCTCGGGACTCACCGAAGGTGGCCCGAGTAATCACAAGCCAATTTCAAGTCCAACTTTACCCTTTTCAAAAATATTTTGTGTCCCTCAAGTGTCCTTCACGTTTTCATAACAAAATATTATCCTTTTCGTTCAAAAACAAAGTACATTGTCAATTATGTTACATTAGCACGTACTTGTGTTCAATCCTTTTTTTAATGTGGCCCTTCAAATTATATTTTCTTTGTTCATGTGCTTTTACTAGCAAAATGCTCTAGGATCAATTGAACCAATAGCTAACTTTTGGTAAGCCCACCTATATTCCATTTTTATGGTAAACATTTGACCAAAGTGCTTTTGGAATTATTCATTTTATTAATTTGTTAGTCCATTTCAATCCAAACAATTTTTGCATGTGAACCCATTGGCCCAAGCTTAATCTGCCGTCTTGTGCATTGGCCATTGGATTTTGATTTGCTTTCCAATTAATGCACCGAACATTAAAGACCAATAATGGTAAGTAGATATCAGCTCAATGGTTCTGGCATTAAGGGAGATTAATTATTGCGAAAAGAAGATTTTACGGTTGAACAGATACATTCCAAACGGTCATATTTTGGAAGAACAGCGGTTGCTTATGCACCAACAAGTAGCTCCTCTTGATGAGTATGGTACGTCATCAATTCTTTGCTCAACCCCACTATCGTACTTTCTAAATACGAACTGGTCTCTACATTTGTTAAACGTAGGCTTAATTCAGCAACCAAAGTGGGGTCATATGAAAGACTTACATGCTGCAATAAAGCTATGTTTAGAGCCTTTACTTTGGGGAACACCGACTTCGTCATCTTTGGGTGAACAACAAGAGGTAAGAGCATTAAATTGTAACAAGATGTTGTTTTTCGTGATTAAGAACAACACTAAAATGGAACTCTTCATTGATTTTCTTAACCAGTGACTTTCTTATGCGATTAAACATGACGTTAAGTCTGCTATTGGTAAATTATTTAAAATCCAAGCCGTTGTCTCTCAAACAAAATCAGGAGAATGTGCTGCCTTCCAAATGAACAACGGTAGCGAAACTGATGAATTGGTTGTGTTTCAAAACTTGACATATGGATTACCTCCATCATCAATCGGCATATTAGCAGATTGCAGGACTGTACCTTCAACACTGCCCAGGCAAGTTTTCTAAAACTGTAAACCTCTCTTGAACATACTAAAACAAGGAAGGCAATATGTATTGTCAATGGAAGCATCTTGTCGCAAAGTCATACTTGTACTTGTTCTTTTCCATTGTACTTACATGTTCTGATTTTATCCAAAAGTGCAACTTTATAATAGAGTTAGAATTGCATAATAGAATTAGTGGATACTTGTTAACTATGTGTTGTGGATTAACGTAGTTCATTTCAATAATCGATCATTACACGAAGTATATTTTTGCAATTTGTTCTTCTGCACATGTAAGCACACAATACAATACCAGATCAAGAGTACTAGTTACCAAGTTCAATTCAACAGAAAAATGAGAACAATTTAGAGATGTTGTCCCCAATTTTGATGATACTTCATTGAGGTCATATGCATTATTGGAGCAAATGAATACCACACAAGACGCATCTGATTATCTTTGGTAAACGTTTAGGTAATCTAGGAATTATTCTATAGCTTTTTAGATCTTCTGATTTCACCTCAAGTCAAAGTTGCTATAGCTGATTGAATAACACCTCGGATAGAGTTATCAGTTAACTCTCTCCTTAATCTATCACATGAGAGATTTTTATCTCCTCTTGCCTCCTTGTTGTTCGTATGGTAGTTGTTAACGTATCCAACTCATAATTAATTGGTAATGAATGCATAGGCTGTCTAGGTTAGTGTACTAGTTTTGGAGGTTGTAATTAACCAACGCAGGACAAGCTCACACTCCCTCGCACATGCAAGCCCTGACCCGGACGTGGAAAGGTGACTAAGGATCCATAACATAGGGATTACAATGCACCACAAACTAAGGTGCGTTTAAGGCACAAACAACAGGGCAACCAATCAAGCGAGTCTTGCCTAAAAGGCTTCAAAAGCCTAGTTTTGAATCAAAACTTTTGATACCATGTTAAAGCATTTGGATCCATAAGATAGGGATTACAACGAACAACAAAATAAGGTGCGTTTAAGGCACAAACAATAGGTCAACCAATCAAGCAAGTCTTGTCTAAAAGACTTCAAAAGCCTAGTTTTGATATGATGTTAAAGCATCCAATTCAAAACTAATTGGGGATGAGTAGAGGGGCCGTCCAAGCTCATATAGTAATTTTGGAGGTCGGAATTAACCAACGTGGGGTAAGCTCTAATAGCTTTATGATAATATCACCTTGTATGTGTACCCATCTATAAACTCAAACAATTGTATTGAGAGGCAAAGAGTTATGTTTTCTTCTCATTACGATGTACTTATACAAGAGGTAAGAAGGTAAATTACATAATTACCCTATACTACAAAACTAATTACATGAGGGAAATAATATAACCTAATTACACAAATTGTACTGATCGCCACAAGCCACTAGCGTGGCGCTATCCCATGCGGTAGCTCCTAGTTGCGCGCTATCATGGCCCAAATGACAAAACCTCTCAATATGACCATGGGCCATCCATACTCGGAGAAAAGCCAGCCCATGAGTCTCATGACTGGCGCGACCCATACAAATGGGCGAGAATGCGAGAAGCTAGTCCGTTTAGCCAAAGTAATCATGCTTGCTCCGGTCCGAAGGCAGGACCTGAGGGCCCCCCTGAGGCTTGGTTGTGGTATAGGCCTGACAGAACAGGTTACGACCTTGCCCACATGGGAATAAAGGGAGATCCTGTGGTTTGGTGGCTATAAAAGAATACGAGGTTCTCTGCGCAAGGGGTGGAGTAGCGCGCACGAGTAAGCCGCCGGTGGGTGACGGCACCGGAGTAGTCAGGTTGTACGGAAATGACACGTGTCCTCATATTATAGGGTGTCAGCCTAGCGCCCGATCATGGGCCCAGACTGCCTATAAATATGGGACATTCCTTTCACAATTCCCAGAGGTGATTCTAGAGAGAGAAAGTGGATAATCACTAATTTGGAAGGAGAACATTCTTCCCTGTGAGGTCATTCCATTCTCTAGGTCATTTGGGTCTGTCACAGATTAGTCTGAGAGCAATCTTCTGCCTTAGTCTCTTTTGTACACACCTGCTCTATTTCTTCACCCTTCCTCTTGATCACTTCATTCCCATTATGTTGTTTATCATTACCTATTCTTACCTGTCAAGCTCATATTATTGTTCTTGAAAATTGACTTTTCACATAACCTCTCTTACACCCACAAAACTTCCGTATAAGCAAGGTCTTGTAAACGTATATATTGGTTGCCACAATTGCTATTAGCATAAAAAGCCAAAATTTTCTATTTTTTTGCTATTTTCTCAGTAGCAAAAGTTGCGTTCGTGCTAAATAAACATTTTGCTTTATCTGGGAGTGCGATACATCTACCGTTATGTTTTGTATCATTCCTTTTACTGTGTATATATTCGTTTCCATATGGGAAAAATAATGACAGGCTTGTCTACGGAAGAGAAATGTTCCATTCATCCTTCATATCGAACTTGCCGTGGTGACCCATGTCCAGGGATCCCTAAAGCTATGTTGGTGGATGCACAATGCGAATAAGAATGACCAGTTTTGCACCATTTACTGCAGCAAGAATTAAACTCACATTGTGGAAGTGACATAATTCATTGTGTAATTTGATTGACCCTCGAAAGTGAAAAAGACTAACAAAAGCTTAGTTTAATTACAAGCTTAATTTATTTATAGTCCAACACTAATTTATTTATAGGCTCATTCTCATTCTCTCATCAATTAAATTAAGTTGCTTATCTTTTCTATTATAGTACTTTGTTGTACTGTAAATTACAGAAACTATACTACAAGTTCGTTGACATTGACGGTTTGATGTCCATGAGGTTCAAGGATGGTATTGATCACATAATTTGTTTTAGCTCAAGACTTTCTTTTCTTCTTCTTCTTCTCGTTCTTCTCTCTCTATCTCGCTTCTCATTCATTTGACATGGGATGTAAAAAAGGGATATGAATTAATTCGGTAATTTTAAATCTTTTTATTGATCGGCAAAAGAGAAATATTAAAACTCGATTAGGTAAATTGAAGGAGAAAGAAAAAGGGCTAGGGACCAACCAAAAGTTGGATAACAAGAGCAGAAGAACAACAGATTCGGTAAAAAAGAGAAAAATCAAATAAAGCAATTACAACCAAAGATGGGATTGAAGTTGTTCAAATAGTGATGCGCCTAATGCGACCCTTGTCTTGGCTAAATCAGCTACCTCTTCCCATTCCGGAGTATTGTTAGTTGAAAATAACCTCATTTCTAGCTTTCCATACAGACCACAAAACTGAGAAAAAAACAGGTCTCCCAACATTTTTTCTCCAGATTTTTAAATGAGAAAGTGAACCAAATGATTGAGAGATGATGCAAGGAATATGTTTCCACCATGTGAGAATTGATGACCATATCATCCATTAAGGGTGAGAAAAAAAACCCGTCAAACTGTAAATTCAGTCTAAACCAATTCAAACCAAATATTTTGGTTCGGTCTTTTAGTAATGTGGTTTAGTTCCAGCTTCAGAGAATTATAAACCGTGTTCAATGGTTTGGTTTATGAATTTATATTAAGGGTTTCGGTTCAAATTCAAACCGAACCATGTGAATTTCTACCCGGTAAGGAATGGTTTAGAACATATCATGGGGATTGATATTGGTAGTGTCATTAACGATTTGGGGAGTGTCAATAACAATTCCCTTAAATAAATATCATTTTTGTGGACAATACTTAAGTTTCCAACTTTCCATCTTGCCCATTTTTTGGAGTTACGTCTT
>JAXBDA010002883.1:0-38775 GCA_036023075.1 Gaultheria prostrata | reverse complement strand
TATATATAAAAGAATTATAGGACTCGATTGATGCTTTTATGTTGATTTCAAACATGTAAAACCTGAAAACCTGTTTGTATCAACTGAGGCATAAAGTTATGAACGATCTAGTTTTAATCTGTTACAAGTAGTTATTGGAAGAACTAAGGTCCTTGATATTTCTCTCTTGCTCGCTTGCTCACGCTCGCGCCTTTCTGCTCCACGTTCCATCTTGTCAGTTCTATTGCTTTATCGGTTGGTCATGGGAAGCTATTATGTTTGTTCCCAGAATTTGGATGGTTTAGAGGGAACAAGAAATGCTTTGGAAAACAATAGCATGGATCTCTTGGTCAAAACCATACAATCTGTCAATGCTCTGCGAGAAACAATTGTGAAGGGCCTTGAAAGTGGTCTTCGAAATGATGCTTCTGATGCTGCGATAGCAATGCGCCAAAAGGTAATAGCTAACTTCCGCAGTTACTTAACTGAGATGAGTAATGCAATAAAGTTCTTCGAGACTGATTGATGGGACTATTTTTTGTGTAGTGGCGTCTTTCTGAGATTGGACTTGAGGATTATGCTTTTGTTCTATTGAGCAGGTATGCTAAATTCTTCAGCTTGCTTGCTATATTCACTTCTTGGGTTGAGATTCAGTGGATGAAAATACATTGGGACATAGTTATGAACTGTAATTTGTTTGAGAGTTAATGAATAATTGGTGTTTGCTGAGGCAACGCCAGAGAAGTATCACCAGCTGTTGAAACTGATGAAATAGTCGTTTTGTCTTAGCATATGAGAAAATACGTGCATCATGCCTTTTTTTAAGTTATGAAACCTTTGAATGCAGTAATCACAACCCAATTGAAAGCATTTGTTGAATATGCAGCTTTTGCCGCTTGAAGTACTTCTTTTGTTTATTTTGTTTCTTCTTTCATGATACAGGCAAGTACGTCAAATGGCTGTCAAAATGACAGCAGAGATGAAACTTATGTGTAGCGTTGTAAACTTGTATCTGTTCTTTTAGTTTCTCCAATGCACTTTTTACAATCCGCCTGTGGGGTGGTGATGATCCTGAGTGAACCTTCTGACCTCTGGTTTGCCTAAACGCCTTGCCTGAGAACCATGTTGGAGCTTCGCTAGGCCTGCACAAGTAGCAGCGTCGTTAGTGCCTAACCCAGTCGGTGGTTTGACCAGAAAGGCACTCCGACAGTCTAGTAAGTGGAGGCAGGAGGAGGAGCAATTACAGTAGATGAAAGTGAGAGAGTTATGTGTGGCGTGTTTGATACTGATACCTTTATATAGAACTCTCCTCTCTTGGCCTCCAAACTTGCATGTATTAGTGTCTTAGACACGGACAGTGACCGGCTGACATCGATCATGACGTATGGAGCAAGTCGGTTACCGCATGTGCATGAACTTCCTTCCGTTAATTAAGCGGGTTGACGCGTTCGGGTCTGGGCGTTGCGAATGCAGTCAAAAAGGAACTATAAATGGCAGTGTAGTGGGCCGAATAATCTAGGCTGAAAGTGGACTGGACCGAATGGGTCAACAGGGCCAAATGGATCAATAGCACTTCTGGGCTCATCCATGGGCCAGGCCGAATAACACATTACACACTGGATCCGAATGACTGCATCAGAACACCCGACCCAAGTCCATACGCCATGGTCCGAACAATTGAAGGCAAAATTTCCAACAAATTATAGTATATACATAGAAATATGTTTTCCAGAAGTTTGCAAATGACGTTGCTTTCTTGTGATCTAACTGCTTGTAAAAACTTCAGCTGGATGTACATAATCATGCATTTAGGTCTCCCTTAACATATGTTAAAAGTTGGTAATAAACTTTGCAATGGAAATTATTGAGCATAGACATTAGACACAAGTTGTAGCAGTTCCTTTCCCTGTTCCCATTCAACATTCATCCAAAGTTTTATACCCTCTATGGTGTAGTAACATTCAGATCAATTACAATTCACAGAAAATGATGAATGGGAATGCGCACAAATGCATTTCTTCTCGGTAGATCTTTATACGTGTATTTATTGAAGATTAGTATTACTATCAAACTGTAAATATCAACAAAAGGAAGAAAAGAAATGACTAGTCTCACCCTGAAGGAATGGTTTATTTAAATAAAAAGGCAGCATTTGCTGTGTGATCTATTTGCATTTACTACCACTCCATGCTCGATGTACATCAATTTGAAGTATAAGGAACAACCAGTAGTTATATACACATGTTTGTAGTTGCAACCTTAGCCATACACCAACAACAATAACAGTATCCTTGTAATCCCCAATCAAAGACGTTTGGGCTGGGGAGAACTCGAGACAGACCTAATCTTTAGCAATATATGCATTAAGCGACTGCCCTAAGAAAGTTTATGACAGAAATAGCAGCCCCCCTATACCTCCAAAAATTGAAACTCGATACTTTATGCTGTAGAACCATGCCCCCAAATCAAAGCCGAAAGACATCAGAGAAGGCATGGCTAGGGACTCAATTCATTTTTTGTGCTCATTACCTTGCTTGCTTCCTTCAAAATTTGGAGCATCAATAATGCACAATCTGATTTTTGTACTCCGTCCCTTTTTAAATGTCCCCTTTGGGAAATGTGTATTTTTGTGGACGTTAAAAAATGTACTTCCGTATGCTATTTTTCAAATTTTCTTGCACCAAATTAAAGTACTCAATGAGCACTTTAATTTGGTATAAAACAAATTAAAAAATTATATAGTGAAATATATTTTTTAAGGGTTTGAAATTGCACGTATTCTCATAGTGGACATTTAAAAAGGGTAGGAGGGAGTAATATGGACTGTTTGGAAAATTTAGATTCTTTCTCTATTTGTGGATTTTGGGCAAGCATCTTCTTGTAATTATGGTGGTAGAAGCCTTGCCCTTTTGTCAGAAACTGCAACATGAACTAGGGTACTCTTGTTTGGTCCGTAGGAGAGATGAAATATAGGTGGCATTAACTTTCAAGTATGCTTAGAGAGTAGGATCTTATGCTAGAGGGAAAATCACCTCAATTTCTGCATTCGCTGTGCCGAGTAACATCCTCAAATGCTTTCTTCCAATTCTCAAATGCTTTAACTCCTGATTTTTGATAGCTTAAGAGACTAGAATGTTAGTTTTTGATGTTGTAGGGTGGGGGTGAAACGGGGAGGCCACAAAGTAATACTGTATAAACTACGTAGCCTCTACATTCAAAACTCATCTTCTATCATTAGTAACAACTTTGTTTCAATTGCAGAAGAATTCAGAGCATGGGTTGCTTGGTTGGTAACCAGGCGGGTACTATATAGTGAAAGGGTTAGTGAGGAGGGAGAAACGAGGATCGCAAGAGCCGTTTTGCCCCTTCCTCTGGGTTTCCGAAGGTTGTGGGAGTCTGCTTGGAAACTGTCCGCCCTGCACCCACTTATACAACCAGCTTAAATTAACTTTAACTCTCTTAAGAGCAATATGTGTGTTTTTCAAGGGTAGACTACTGTATCAATTTTGAATAGATGCATAACTTGCCTATATTTATCTGAGATCGTGGTATGGTTAACTTGGCATATTATGATTGGACGATTGATGGAAGAAACACCAAACATATCCCCAACTTCTTGCTCTCATTTTGTCCCCATCAGTATTGGTCTACAAGATGGCAATGACGTATTAAAGCTAAATCCTCCATAGAGCAGTTTCCTTGTTTGCCTTTTCTCATTGCATGATCCTCTAAAGGCTAGTGGCCGAATCGACGCAGATAACATTCTCCCATTCTCTTCTCTTTGTGTTGCCTCTAAACGGAGTTCCTTGCCTGTTACTCCAGAATAGATTGTCAAATCTGTAGCAAATCTTTCTTCCGGCCTTTGCCGTCCTCAAGTGATCTCTCTTTTATCTGGAGATGTGTAATGATTTGTCTGATCATATAGGGGGATCCGCTTCTTTGGCTTTATACCTCAAGCTCATCAAGAAAGCCTCGGAGTGAGGAATGCATTTTATATTTCCAAGTTGTTAGAATATTTCAGTTAGTTTCAATTTGACTTTCATTTAGTTTGATTGAATCTAAAAATGAATCTTCCAACTCTCCTCAGAACATAGGGGCCATGATTCAAATAGGATTCTTCCGATTTGATAACATTTTTAAGTCAATGCAAAAGTTTTTTTTTCTCCTTTAAATTAGACCAGGCAAAGACTTTCTGATACTTGTAATGTTTAAATGTGTAGGATAGAAATGATGTAAATAGATGTACCATTATAGATATCCCCTTTTCTAGTACAGGACATGTATCATACACTTATTCAAGAAATCAAAGCATGCGGAGAAACTTTTGGATGTACTTTTGTCTTGGGAAAATAGGTTTTTGAGGTTACATGATTAAAGCAAGTTGATAGAGTATCATAATTCTGGCCTAGGTACTTCAGTGGTGGAACTTGGATGAAAAGAATTGAATTAACTCCAAATTTCTGAAATTGTTACACAGTTCATGACGTCAGAGCATATTTTAGATCATGGGAAATAGAATAGAAAAGAAAGAGAAACTAATTCTTGTAATTCTTTGAGCTTTTCCTTTGTGGAAAAGTTAGTAAGGAAATTGCATCTCAACTCTCAAGTTTAATGATCGTTGAATGTATATTTTAGTGGCCTTGTGTAAATAAACAAACACTTGGTTCAAATTCGTTTTCCTTTTTCTTTTTATGTATCCCTGTTTGTTGAAAATATATATTGTTCTAATGAGATGACTTGATGGAAAATAATGAGGTTTTGGTGATTGGGCACATCTTTTCGAAGAATATTATAAGGTGGGGGTGAAAGTTAAGATTGTAGTTGCAAATGTCAGCAAGGAAAATAAAATTTCAAAAAGTAAAAAAACCATTCAACAACGATGTTAAAACTTGGTAACAAAAGTAAGAGAGCGGGAAAAGCTTGATTGAGATTACTTGGCCATGTGCATTAAACGCCATATTGCAACAATGTAGAAGAATGACAATGACCGCACAGAGGGCAATGCTAAAAAAATGTAGGATAAAACTATTCATGTTTCCGGATATTAAAAGAAGGCATGGCCACAGTGATGTTTCAATGGTGATTTCAAATCTGCAGTGGCATTTTGGTTGGTAATTGATCATGACACAGAGAATTGAGTGGACTGTCTCTTGCGGTTTGTCGAGCTAATTCTGTTAAATCTATATTTTTGGTTGCTTGTTCTATTTCTATGTAGTACCCACCAAGTAAACATTTCCTAGACTCGTGCATTATTTGCCTCATTGATCTGTGTAGGTTTATTAATGCAATTGAAGCTATGGGAGGAGCTCGATGGCTTGCTGAGAATGCAGAATCCAAGAATGCAAGCTCTTGGAATTATCCGCTAGGTGTTCTCAATGTCGGGATTCATCAGGTTGGGTTTTCAGGTTGGAAACCAGGAGAGTGTATTGCCATTGGAAATGAACTTCTAGCGTGGCAAGAGAAAGGTCTCTTGGAAAAGGAAGGTATCTTAGTCTCTTTAGTATGTTTGCTGACTAGCTGCTTTGATCCAATTTGGTAATGCTTCTTAAGCATTTTCTTACTTATCTAACAAAGGCAATGAAGATGGGAAGACTATTTGGGCCTTAAGGCTCAAAGCCACTCTTGATAGATCTAGGAGGCTAACTGAAGAGTACTCTGAGGCACTTCTGCGAATATACCCTCACAAAGTCGAGGTAAAACTCGCCGTTTTTATTTGATTTATCATTTCCTAATTTTTTGTTGTTTTCATTCTCTTCTGCTTTTGTGTTGGCAGTAAATATCGATATTTTTTTTAGCTTGTTGTATTAATTATCTACTTCCAATTTGTCATTCATATCCGCATAGAGTCTGAGGTAAAAATTTCTTTTTCATTTCCTTGTAATCTCTCCGTCCATGTTTGTTGGTCCACAAACATACTTTTTTCCGTCCCTTAAAGTTGATCCATATTTGAAAGTCAATGAGTAAATTGTATCAATTTTACTCATTTACCCTTGTCTTCAAATATTTTATTAAATCAATCATGATTAAGGGTAAAATGGGAAAGACAAGAATTGTACAAAGCAATCGTGATGTTCCTCAAAAAAGTTGAAAATCCCAAAATGGACCAACAAATATGGACGGAGGGAGTATTTTGTTGTTTTCTGTCTCTTTTGCTTTTGTATTGGCATTATATAATGTTATTTCTAATTAGACTTTAGTATTAATCAACTACTTACATTCTTTAAAGTCTTCCATGTGAGTTGTAGTATTATACAAGGTTCCGTAGAAGTACATATCTTCCCACTAGTGATCATGTATTTTGAAATTTTGTGGGCATCCACGTAAAATAAATAAGGAACAAGTGGAGTAGCCTCTCGGTTATAGTAACCAAGGTTAGCTGACTTAGATAACATACATGAGACAAGTCTAACACTCCACTGCAGGTGCATCCCGGTTGCATATGGAGATGATAGACATTCCGGACGAAATAGACTTAGGCAAGTGACTTCGATTGGCAATAGGTGGAGTAGCTACAAAATTATATTTACTAAGTTAGGGTGGCTTAGATAATGAACGTGGAAGAAGTCTAACAAACGTTGACAGAGCTATTGACACAATTTGGATGGTTGAGGGGGAGGATATTTTTGGTGTACACAATGCCCCGCCCCAACACCTTGAGGATGAGGCAATCAAATTCCTGAAGAGTTCTTATTGTTACTCCAATAATATAGTCTTGATTTTGGCATTAGTTATTAACCATCGTAGTTTGAGAAATAGGTGCCTTGTTCCATATGGGTAGCGGTGGCATGATGTGAATTTAGTATTCTTTTGCTCAATGGAGTGGAAGTAGTGGAAAAAATGATTCATATGTGAAGCGAAGTCCCACATCGCTTGAGTAATAAAGTAATATGGTTTATATAACCGTGAGGGCACCCTCACTACAATAGCTAGTTTTTAGAGTTGAGTTTTACCCAAGACTGTGTAATATGGTACCAGAGCTAGGTACCAAAGATAGGTAGGGTGCGTGTCTCTGGCCTGTACGCAGCAGGTGCTGCCGAGTGTGCACGCTGCATGTGAGGGAGGTTGTGAAGCAAGGTCCCACATCGCTTGGGTACAAAAGTAATATCAATTATATGAACGCAAGGCACCCTCACTTCAATAGCTAGCTTTTGGGGTTAAGATCTACCCAAGATCGTGTACCATCACACGCATGTTTTATTATATGTTCTAAAAATCACTAGGCTATTCAGGCGGGAAAATATATTTCCCCCCTCCACCATTTTGTTATATTTTGCTAACAAAATATATTTCCCCCATCCACCAAAGTTTGAGTAAGAAATAACAATAAAGGAGGAAGAAATGAATTGAGATTGAAGTAACAGCTAGAAAGTAACTTGTCATATATATTTTTTGCTAATTTAGGGCTTCGATAGGTAATATGCATATACCGGTATTTTGTTAAAATTACCCTTATCCTCTGTTACTTTTGACTATTACACATATAACCCAAAATATTTTCAAAAATTGCAATATATACCATGTTGACTAATTGCTACCTAGCCGATAAATTGGCGACTAATTGCCAACTAATGTAAAAACACGTAATTACCGCCCAGACCCTAAAATGAAGGGGTTGGGGGTCCAACTAGGCCAATTTTAGAAAACTAGTTTTATTTCCATATCGTGTTTATGGGGGTGTGAAATGGTTGTTGGCAATCTCTAAATTGTTTTTATTGGGATCCGCTGATGTTCTATTTCCTTGTAAGTTTAAGACGGTACGGAAAGAGTTTATAGGAATTTTAGTTTCATAAATGTATGGCGTACTGTGGAAAGAGAATATAGGAATTTAAGTGTCATAAATTTGTGGCGTACCACCTCAATGTTATTTAATTTTTGTAATAGCTACAGAGCATATATTGGAGAATTAAGAACAACCCAAGATATCAAAGAAACACAACCCAAGTTAAATTGTATATTATTAGAGGATGGAGATCAATGATTACAAAATACTAAGCAAAATATTCGCACAAATCCTAGAGTTTCACATGACAACGTCCTATATAGTATTGAGTGTTAAGGTACCAACTTTCCGAAAAGCTCAAGCTGTTTGGAAATGGCCCAACAATGTATATCAAGCTATCTAACACCCTGTTCACATGCAACTTTGTCTTGCATGTGGAGATGCAAATTTTCAGAGAGAGAGGTAGAGCAGAACAGAATACGAATGAGAAAAACAAAATGCAAATAGAGAGACTTGAACCCAATACCTCTCGCAACCAGAGCTCTGATACCATGTTAAAGCATCCAACTCAAAACCAATTAGCAATGAGTGGAGAGGTTGCCCAAGCTCATATACTAGTTTTCGAGGTGATAATTAACCGATGTGGGACAAATTCCAACATTTAGTCTATTGACTATAAATCAAATCCACCAGCAAAAAGAGAGACATTGAGTTCCTACAGATTCAGATTGAGCTTTATTGGTGCTACTATGTATGGAAAACATAAGTGAGCAATGCCATGTTAGCATCCCATCTTTGTTGTTCTTTCATGGAACACGCTTGTTATGGCTTTGTGAAGACAAGCCCTTGCATAATGGGAGTAACAGTAGCATTACGGAACTCTTGCTGCAAGGGAAAGTCATTCCGATTGCTACAGCAGCCGCAGCGGGTATCTGAGTTGCCCATATCTTTCTGTAATGGTGTTTTCGTAGCTATTTTTGGCTTCAGGATGTGCTCCCTTGCCAAATCTTCTCCCTTATTCTTTTGATGATTAGCTTGAGCTGATGATGGAACCTGCATATATTTTGTCATCCATGCTTGCCCGACATCCATGTTCTTTCCATTTTTTCTGATTGATAAGGGGCTGTTGTACTGTTTAAACCATTAGTGGTTCATGCACGTGCCTCCCTGTAATCTTATTCGTATTTCTTTCTTTCAACCAGGACCACTGATGGAAGAAACTTTTCACCATTTATAACCATGATGGTTTGGAAACATACCTGGAAAACACATTAAACTTTACTCTTGTAAAGTTTAACCATTAGGCTCGCCTAAACCTTTTGACTAACAATTCTACAATGTCCTTAATCAACAGGCCAAGTTGTCCACAGCAGTCCAAATATGGAGTGTTTCGAATGAGAGTGGTTAGAAAATGAAGAGCTAGCCTTATGCAGCTCTTTTTGCAGGTTGATAAGGTTTTGGAGGATAAGGAAGAAGGGTAGATAAGATGTGGTTATGTTACAAATTAGTTAAGAAGGAGAGATTGACTAAGAAGGGGTTCATTTGGTAGTAGAAATGGATGGATAAAAGTGGTTGGATAAAGAAATAATGTGTGAGTTTACTTAGTTGCCCCTTGTAATGAGAATACAAAAAAGTTTGGAGAGGTTTGAGGGGCACGTAAGTAATTACACCCACCTGGATAAGCTTATCCTCACGGCCTTAGCTTATCCGCCGGATAAGCAGTCCAGCTCCTAAGGTGGGAAACAAATGCCGGAAAAGAGTGGGCCCGGATTAGCTTATCCCCAAAGGCTATCTCCCTCCCTTCTCCGCCCTCCAAACGGGCCGTTAGCTTCCTATAAAACAGCACTGAATGTATGTTACACTCTTTTCTTTTTCCTTTTTTTTTTGTCTGTAATCCTCCAGATTATCTCTATGGAGCCAGCCAGATGGTTTGCTTAAATAAATAAATGCTATTTGAAGGTCTTCAGACATAGTCGTTTACTTCTGTGATTTGTTTATTTGCCCACGTCTCGTGATATTTTCTTCGAGCATGCATTGGACTGATAAATTAGTTGATTGTTTGCATACATCTGTAAATGGTAGAGAAGGAAGATGTGATTGGGAGAGATCTTCAATAGAAAGAGAGATAGAAGGTAGGAGAGTACACAAGTCTTTCAATTTTTTGGATTTCATGGAGTCTTTTATATCCATTTCTTAAAAATGAGCTTCATTATAGCTTTTTATTTTTGCATAGTAGTAAATTGATCTACTTTTCTTGGGACTTATTTATGTAGAGCATCTGTGCTTGAACTTTGCCGATATTATGTTTTTTTTTTTTTTCCATTTTTTAAATAGCACTCTTCCTGGGCATTGCAGATGTTAGGAAAAGCTTTTGGAGTTCCTGAAAACAGTGTGAGGACATATACTGAAGCTGAGATTCGAGCCGGGTAGGTTTGGCACTTTAAATTCTCTGCTGTCTATAGCAAATTTACAATAAATGATAGTATACTATGGCAATGTAACTTCAGATTCTTGTTTTGTTGAATTGAGTACCGACTATTACTGCCATCTGACTTTGGGCTGGTAAATGTCATCCTCAGTGTCATTTTTCAGGTCTCTAAACTTTGTACGCTTCTATTAAAAGCTGTCAGAACATCAATTGGTTCTGAAGGCTGGGATATTCTTGTTCCCGGAGCTGTTTCTGGAACCCTAGTACAGGTACTCTCGGTAAAACCATGGATGATACATGAAAGGTTTTCCCATCAAGTTCGCAGTTAATACTTCGGGATCTTTGGTTTTGAGTTGGCTTTGCTTTAATGGGAAGTTGTAGTGTTGATAATAGCACATTGTTTAGGCATGCATTGCAATTCATGACATTTTGGAGCAAATAATTGCTCATCATCTGATGGTTACTTTCCTTGGAAGACTGGCTTGTTCGTTCTGCTGTTTGTGTTTCTTGTCACCTCATCTCGAGAAAGTCGAACTATTATCAATGTCAAAATCAATTGTATTTCTCCTGGTTTCCCATGGGCTAATGTTGAATTGAAGCTTTAAGGTGAAGCTGAAGTTAGGACTCTTGTATGATTGTCGGGGGTGGGATTGTCGAAATCTTATGTTCTCGTAATCTTGCAGTATGCATGATTGGTCGCTAAGTGTCCAACCACTCGTGTTGGACACAATCTCGTACAGTTATCCACGTAATCTCATACAGTTATCCATGTGTCAAGTGTTCATTTGGAATGTTCACTGTAACATTGCTAGTGTAGCCGAGCAAAATAAAAAAAACATTGCTAGTGTCCTTACGACTATGCAGCAAAAATTACAGTTGCAGTGGACAATAAAGATGGAATGAACCAATAATTGAGATTAGGACCAAAGCCAGTATGCTCATTGGCTTGTACATATGGAGCATAAAATTGGTTTCATCGCCAATAAAGATGGAAGAAGTAATTAATGGCACGTTAACTCATCAGAGCTATATCCTTATTAGTTAAAGTTGATCACCACAGTCCCCCTAACCAGGAATATAGGTTCTTCCATTGTTGATTATATTGTATTAGCTCCTACTTTGGTTCTAGCTATTGCACTGGATAGTTCTACAATACTGCTTAAATCTGTTGCCTGCAGTTTATTGGTGTTAGTGGTCTGACAGCGGTGGAGGCACGAGTAAATGTGCCGTTTCATTGTTCTCTGTATAAAGATGCCCAACTTCATAGCTTTACCCGTATCACCTGTACTGAATATGATAGTTTTACGGATACTTGAAATTCTTTTTGCTTCACGAGCTCTGGTGAAGATGGTCTTAGCGACTCTGATTTCTTTCTACCATCACTCTCCCTAGTGATACTTTCATATTTGACTGAAAATGGATTTACCTGTACTGATTTAATTCGACTGCAGGTAGAGAGCATTGTCCCTGGGTCATTGCCTTCTTCTGTGACAGGACCAGTTATTCTTGTGGTCAGCAAAGCTCATGGAGATGAGGAGGTTCTTCATGTTACCTTTTACCTCTCTATGATCATAGTTATCATATAGTTACAATTTATTTCCATAGACGAGTCAGTAAGAGATAAATGCTTGTGTCAGAAATAGATTAATTCTCCCAATTTTTGCATCTTGCAGGTAACGGCTGCTGGTTGTAATATAGCTGGAGTTATACTTCTGCAGGAGCTGCCCCACTTATCTCATCTTGGTGTTAGGGCTCGACAAGTAAAGTCATATGAGCTATTGGTTATCCTATTTTAGTATCTCCTGGTTTGATGTGATCACGAGATCAATAAACTTTGGGCAATACTCTTACTTTGCAGGAGAAGGTTGTATTTGTGACGTGTGAAGATGATGATAAAATTGGCGATCTAGGGAAACTCAATGGGAAATATGTGAGGTAATCTTTTCGGACTTGCCCGTTTAAGATCAGTATGTTTTTAAGATGTAAGCGTGTAGTCTACGAAGTTCCATTAGCATTATTTGACTTGGCGATGTCATCTTGTCTGATCCATGGTGTTCCCTTAATTTTTTGTCGTCCTCTTCTATGATCTATTTCGGTTTTCTTATTATTCTTTGTTTCAGATTAGAAGCTTCCTCAACTGGAGTTAATATAATCCCATCATTTTCGGATAATCGCAATATGGATTCTCCTTCGAAGAACCTTTCCAGTAATGGCTCAACCAAGACCATAACTTCAGCAGAAGATAATTCAACTTTGTCTTCCATCAAGACCATGTACCCAAGTCAGGTACTTTTATTCTTGACATATTGATTCTTCCTTGCTCAATTGGGACATGCCTGGCTTTTAGCGACCTTCTGAGAATTTGAATTTGATTATCAGCTTTCTTACGAAAATACTTTATCCAGGGAACACCTGCTGGAGGGATTATACTTCTTACTGACGCAGATGTGCAAAATTCTGGTTCAAAAGCTGCTGCTTGTGGTCAATTAGCATCTTTGGCAGTAGATTCTGATAAAGGTGGTAACAGTGGTTCCCTAAACCTCATTATTTGGCAAAACTGTATGGCGACTAGGATTCTTTGGGTTTTTTTATAAATTGGGATTTATAGGAACCAAGAGAAAGTGAGGGAAAAACATAGATGTTGGGATTTTGACCCACCACAACAGAAGCACACCACGAAATTAAGAGGAAAAAAAATAGCACAGAATTTATGTGATTGAATCCACGGACAAAAGAGAATTCCACTATATTTATAGACTTACAACGAGATAAAAGGATACCAAACCCAAGCCCTCGCTCACAAGTATTTTTTTCCCAACTTGTTACATCCTTCAATCTTGTCTCGTCCTCCCTACTGTACACTCTTCGGCCTACATCAACAAGATATGACCTAAAAACTACCATCAAAACTCCACCAATTTGGTTTTCCTTTACCGCGAGTACATGCCTCTCTGAGCCATTGCACATTCCACCCGCGGTTGGGAAAAATTTATTTTGACATATAACCACTGAAACCTCACCAACCCCAGTTGACATGACTACCCCAATTATTTGTACCAACACAAGTTTTTAGCTTACCAAAGGCCATAGAGAATATGTTTTGCTGTAACGCTGTATTGTTTCACTTGGAAATTAAATATAAAATTAGCGTTAAATTGCTTTAAGACTTCAAATTTCTATCTCCGAAATAAGAAAGAAATAATGATGAATGTTTGAAATCCCTTCCATGCCTCATTTCATAAGGAACCTTAAAGTGGCTCTATTTCATGAATATTCTGGATGTGGTTCTCCCAATAGTAATTTGCTGTGACCGAGGGAGTAAATTGTGCGGAAGTCTATTTTTAATTTAGCTTATCTCGCCATTCACCAAGCTGTACTTATTCTGCTTCATCTATGGTTAGAGTCTCTTACTTTCTGTATGTTGTTTTCCAACTGGCAGTTTGCAGTGACCAAGGAGTACCAGCATCATTCAAAGTCCCTGTAGGATCAGTAATACCCTTTGGCTCCATGGAATTGGCATTAGAACGAAGCAAGACCATGGAATCCTTTAAGTCTCTCGTGCAAAAGATTGAAACAGCCCAGATGGAAGGTGGAGAACTTGACATTGTCTGTGTTCAACTCCAGGAACTTATCTCTTCCCTACAACTTCCGGAGGAGCTCATGGAAAGCCTAGGGAAAATATTTCCTGGCAATCCGCGTCTAATTGTTCGTTCAAGTGCAAACGTTGAGGATTTGGCTGGTATGTCTGCTGCCGGTCTCTATGAGTCGATTCCTAATGTCAGCCTTTCAAATTCAATCGTTTTCAGAAACGCCGTTTGCCGAGTTTGGGCTTCACTTTACACTCGCAGAGCAGTTTTGAGCCGTAGAGCTGTGGGTGTTCCTCAGAAGGTGGCTTCGATGGCTGTATTGGTGCAAGAAATGCTTTCACCTGAGCTATCCTTTGTGCTTCACACACGAAGTCCAACTGACAGCGATCTTAATTATGTGGAAGCGGAGATTGCTTCTGGACTGGGAGAAACTCTAGCTTCAGGAACCAGGGGCACTCCCTGGCGTCTATCTTCTGGGAAATTTGACGGGATGGTGCGCACCTTGGCATTTGCAAATTTCAGTGAGGAGTTGGTGGTCCATGGTGGTGGTCCTGCTGATGGGGAAGTGATGCATTTGACCGTTGACTATAGCAAGAAACCCTTAACAGTGGACCCAACATTCCGGCAGCAGCTTGGTCAGCGTCTTTGTGCTGTTGGTTTCTTTCTCGAGCGCAAGTTTGGGTGCCCTCAAGACGTTGAGGGATGTGTGGTTGGCAAAGACATCTATATTGTCCAAACGCGCCCACAACCCTAAGAGAAAATGCCCTCTTCCATTTCGAGTTGTGCATCCCTCCCCTGCAATGGATAGAGACGTTATGTATTTTAAAAGAGATAAGGAGTTTAAGTTTCACGAAGCGCCTCTCTTGTCGACAAATGTTAAAGAAAATAATGGAACATGAAATAATGATACTACATGATACGGATAACTATATACAGATATCTGAGGCCATCATGTCTGTTGTACGTGTCACATTTGATTATCATTGTACATATTACCTAATAAGAATTCGCACTGCTAATGTCCGTAACATTCGCAGATTGTCTCAGTATTTGTTTAAGCGTGGTTTCTCTGGACAAAGTCCTGTGAATATTCATCATCTTTCAGGCAATCCAAGTGAAATTAGAACTCCTTTTTTCAAATATATTGCTCGTCAATGTCCTCTGATGCTGAATAACGCAGCAGCTGTGACGCCTTCTGGACTTTTCCATCTATATTATAAAGCAAGGACCTCATAATGAGCTTATCTAGTCCTCATAAATTGGTAACAAACTCCGGTATTGCTTACCCCAGCCTGGCTCTCTGGAGAAGGCATATACGGCACAAACTAAACCGTCTCTTTGTCCGCCAAACCTCACCCATAATGGAGTCACCAATGCTCTTCAACTTAGCTCATCATAATTAGAAGTCTATGAAAGCATAAGGTTACCAGTTGAATGCTCAAAGGTGCTCCCAACATCATCTAGACACTAGGCATATATCCGAACTCATACAAGCGAGCATTTAATGAATTCAATCCAGCATAAATCAGGTAGTCTTCCGGATGTCTCCGGTCACCGGCAACAAAAACGTGCACACCATCACCAAGCTCAATCCAACTACAACCTGGTTCCTTTATTACATTTTGTTGCTTCATTGTAAGTCTCACTTCGGATACCTCATCATATCGACCAACTCCGCCATAAATGTTTGACATCATTACATGATTTCCACAGTGCTCCGGTTCAAGCTCAAGTACTTGTTGTGCAGCAACCTCAGCCAAAGCTGCATTGCCATGGAGCCGACAAGCTGCTAGGAAAGCCCTCCATACCACTGGGGTGGCCTCCATTGGCATAGTTGACACAAGTTCATAAGCCTCCTCAAGCTGCCCAGCCCTACCAAGCATGTCAATCACACATGTGTAATGTTCAATTGTTGGAACAACTCCATATTGTGAATCCATTTGAGCAAGAAACTTTTGTCCTTGGCGCACAAGACCTACATGGCTGCATACTGATAAAACTCCAACAAAGGTGACCTCATCAGGCTTCAAATCAGCCTCACACATGTTGGAGAACATTTCTAGCGCCAAACTACCAAATCCGTGCATGCCATACCCCATGACCATAATGTTCCAGGATGCCACATCTTTGTAGCTCATCTTATCAAATACTAAACGAGCCTCCCTCATGCTCCCGCATTTTGCATACATATCCATAATGGCATTTTTAACATAAACGTCATCGAAACTTCCATCATCATCCTTTGCCAACCCGTTAATGATCATGTAACTGTGAATCTCTCTACCATGCATCAAGGCTGCCAAATGAGCGCAAGCTGGTAAGATGGTAGTGACTGTCACCAGATCAAGTTTAACCCCAGCGCGTAACATGCTATCTAAGAGCCCCAAAGTTCCATGATGATCACCGCATTGTTCGTGAACACACAATATGGAATTCCACGAAAATATATCCTTCTCAGAAATCATCTCAAAAATCTCCAACGCATCCTCAAGGCATTTGCATTTTCCGTACATATCAACCAACGCATTCATAACTGCAAGAAAAGAATTGTAACCCATTTTGATCACAAACCCATGGATTGCCCTGCCATTGTTAGTTTCTCCCATCGTGGACATAGCTGACAAAACTCCCGTAACCGTAAAATTATTCGGGACAACCCCTTCTTCACCCATCTCCTTAAAAACCTCCAGTGCCAATCCAAACTGCCCAGTCTGCGCAAACCCATTGATCATCGCATTCCAAAGCACAACATCTCTCACAGGTAATTCGTCAAACACTTGATAGGCTTCTTCCGTGAAGCCAAATCTCAAGTACAAATGAACCAAGGCACTTCCAACAAACACATCCAACTCCAAACCAAATTTAAACAACAACCCATGAACCTTCCTACCCTCCAAACACTCTTGAGCATCAGAGCAAGCCTTAATCACGCAGGGAAACGTGAACTTGTCCGGCATGATACCCGAAAACCGGATATCCCAATAAAACTCCATGGCAGGTTTGGGCATGCCATTGGCAATGAAACCAGCTATGACGGCATTGCAAGCAAACACGTTTTGGTGATGGGTCGATGTTGTATCGAAAACGGTCAAGGCATGGGTCATGGAATTGCATTTGGAGTACATGTTGATGAGGCTGGTTGTGGATAGGGGGGAGCTTAGGAAGAAGCCATTCCTGAGCATGAATGCGTGGATTTCTTTGCCTCTGGTGAGGTTATTGGTTTGGGCACAAGATTGTAGTGAGGCAATCAGTGTTTTCAAATTCGGGTATCGCATAGTTGTTTGTATCTATAACTTATTAAGCAAGAGCAACCAGGGTCGGTACAGGAATCAAATTGGGTAAAGTAGAGAGGTAAATCCCAAAATCAATTCAACAGATTGATGAGCTTTGCAATTTTTTTTTATCATTTCTCCCACAAGCCTCTCTCTCCTCGGCTCTTTTGCCCCTTCCAAGAAGCGTCCAACCCTTCGCTATTCCTCTCTGGTTTTGCCCCTTGCCCAACCACGAAGAGATGGGACTCCAGAGGACTTGAACGCAGTTGATTTCTTGAAGAACCCAGTTAGTATCTGTTTTCGACGGTTATTGTGTTGGTGGATTTGGGAACAATTTTTTTAGTGCTGAGCGGGTACACTCCGGATAATAAGAGAGATGATTTTGATTTGGGCCGTCCAATAAATTTTTGAATGGTCCGGATGTAACATTCGAATACCACGTAGGCTCGGCCACGTGGTATCCATTCGGTATCCAAAAAAAATTCGTGGATTTGGGTATGCCAGAGCTCCGGTCAAATTTTCGGGAGTCCTAATTTTTTTTTCCATTTGAATGGGAAAATAATATTATTGGAGGGTTAAAAGAGATGTGAATATGTAAATAAAATAAAAAAGCACTGCTCACTAGCACTTTTTGCTCAAAATTTGCCTAATCCGTTGGGGTTGCTATTAGAGGGCGATGGTTGGGGTCCTAGAAAACAATGGAGTACGCTTAACAGATATTACCATAGAGATACATCGACGGTTAGATACTACTCCCTTTCTCCGTCCAAATTTCTTGTCCACTTTTATTACTTTGTTCATAGCAAAAAATTGTGAATAATTTAAATGTGTGATGGTCTAAATATACATTATACATTATGAATCTTATTAATAGATCTTGATAATTTTTAATAAACAAAATTCTTGAAATTATAGAAAATATAAATAATTTAAAAATGATACGCGAGCTAAAAAATGGATAAGAAGCTCGGGACGAAAGTAGTATGAAACTTCACATGCCAGTATGCCACCATGTTGTTGAGGGAAATGGCAAAATGAAACGCATAATGGGAGGAACAGATTACAAAAATTGTTGTAACGAAAACTCAACTGGTCAACTCAATTAGCTCAACTCCAAAAGTTTGTCAAGCAGATTCAGATTCATAGGAATGACTAAATTATTTTTCTCCGTGTCATCTATTGGTCATTTCCGAAACCATGACTATGAAATCGTCATTTTTTGTCCTCCTTGCCATGTTTTCGTCATTTGCCCAACATTTTATGGGCTCGGGTGTGTAACTGTGTATCAAAGTGTCAACAACGCTACTATTAGTATATATGGAAATGCACTAACAGACCTCGGAGACCTTCTTGTGCATCCCATACGAACGATCCAAACCGTTCATTCATCTTAGAATGATTTTCTGGGGGCTCCGCAAGACACTTGTTTTGAATGAAATAGGGAGATTTGGAATCAAACACTTACGCAGGTCCGATGAAGCTCATTTCTCGCGGGGCCCCTCGGAAAATCATTCTAAGATGAATGCACAATCTCCTTGCAGATAAATTCACTCTATTTCATGTTTTTTAGTAAAACTTCAGTGTAAATGGAATTGCGTTCATCAAAAATTGAATACAGAAATCATCACACTCCAAAAAATCATTTCCAGTATGAAATTTTGTTGCAACAAAAACATAAATTGATGCTCAAAAGTGCACGCTCTTTTATAAGCTGTAACCTATGATCTTTATTGGATTTTTTCTTTTTCTTTTTGTCAATTGATAGAAGAGATCAATTACATCACATATGATTTACAAAGTACAACTCGGGACACTACATCAGTTGTGAGAGTACACGAGACAACCAAGCCCAACAACTTGACCAATACAAGAAATAAGCCCATTACAGGGTAGAAATAAAAAGGAAATGCCCCTCCACGCAGGCGGAAGATTCGAACTCCTAACCATCTAGTGTGATGCAAGACCGAGATAACCCCAATTGGTTGACTTCCTTTACTTTACTTGAGCCCAGAAAATAATGAATCATACAAATTGAAGAGTGTCATAATTGTTCAAGCCAGAAAAATAAGCAGTAAATGTGTTACTATAACAGCCCGGATAGCCCACAGGTGCTAAGATTAATGACTATGAACACCATCCAATACATACTCCATTCCCACACCGTATTACACGCCCAGACCATGGCGTATGGACACGGGTGCTTCACCCAAAAAATAACGGATCCATGTAACATAACGGCTAACATAAAAAGTTAAGGACGAAACACAAAAGTCGGTATCTTGTCTTCGAATGCTATAATGCACTTTTATATTGACTCCAACTAGAAGACAAGTCATCCTCGGTATCACAAGACTTCGCGGGACTCTGGACTTCAGTAACATCAGCTTCTGTAGCTTCAGCTTCTCCTTCCTCTGCCTGCTCAGGTTTTGCTACTTCCTCCTGTGCACATAAATCCATCCGCAAAATGCACAAAGAATAGAAGACTTAGATTAAGCAAAATTCACCGCGACGCTTTAACAAAAGTACACGGAGAGGATGGCAAAATAACAAACACGCTGCTACACCAGAAATAAAACCCAATTTAGATCCCACAAGATTTTTTAACTTCTTTATAACACAAGCTGTGTTCATAGAAAATATGGACAGGAAACCCAACCACATAAAGGTCCTAAGGAAGACTTTTTTGAAACCATGACAATGGTATTTACTCGGAAAACGTGTAATTGATAAATTGATGCTAAAAATTTATCCACAGCCCTTGATAAAGCTCATCATGATATATAGAAAAGATAAAATCCAATGTTCCAAAAGAACACAATGCAATGAATACATACATTGATTTCGGGATTCACCTCCTCATCGCCTGGCAATTCAAGTGAGTCATCTCTAAACGAGTTCTCTTTTTCCTGAGCCGCAATTTCTTTTAAGTGCTCAATCACCAGTTTAAAATGGGAATGATCTGCAAGAGACAAAAAAATTTCATACAACCCGAAAGTGTGACTTAATAAACTCTTTGAGAGACGGTGTCAAAAAGAGGAGAAAGGATGAAACGAATTTCAAAAGAATTGAACATGTAGCCACTTGAGGTAAAAATCGATCTCATGTAAAATTAGTTCCATGGAGCCACTACAAAAAAAATACTAGCATATTTGAATAGATATTCCCTCCAATCCCAGGATCATTGACCTAGCCTTTCGCCGACACTCTTCCCGGTACAAAGCATTCTCCTTTTTTAGGCCAAGGAGACTTCTGACTAATCTCGTGTATGTGATCGTGCATGGGACTCACCTATTACTTAATTGGGAACGATCAGGAGAGAAAACATAGCATGTCACAAGAGCGATGCTATGTTTGGAATACTACAACAAGGGACGCCTCGCGAGCCCAGTACTAGTCCAGGAGCCACGTCGAAGGCATCAAATTAACCTATCATGATTTTAGTAATCTAACCAAATAACCAAACCCACAGAAGTACCCACCCAAGTAGAAAAAACAACTAAAAAATTGACCATACATTTATCATAAATCCAAAAGAGCAGTTCTCGAATTCCTTCCTAATGTTTGGACCTAAATTGCAAGCTTTAACTAAGAACAAAAATCATGCTCGCTTCCCCTCCAACCAAAAATGCTCAGTTTCCCTTCAAGACGTTCACAGGAAAACTTGTGAGAACTAGAACCAAATCTACAAGTTAAATGTGAAGCTAGCTATTTCACATCCTCTTTCTAAAGCACTAAGAATCTTTCCTGGTGAGTCCCGTGTTCTCTGCAAAGACAGGGCATGCTACTTGGACTACACAAGTTGCCCTTCCCACCAAAGATTATAGACAATTCCTTCCCTCGCACTTTCCATTTTTGTGCTACAGATTAGCAATTGATAACAAGACTTCCCCACTGCCACTCCGCCCTATCAAAACCGATTTACCAACATTATAAAATGCCATTCAGCTTGAATCTTGAAATCTATCCTAGAGGCCATTCTCTAAACACCTTAAACTTCAGAACAATCCAGAGGGACCTATGTTCAAGTGTTAATACCATGATATCACAGCCACAGTGCATTCTATTTTCTCTCAGTTTGTGTCAAGTCAGTTTATTTGTCATTTAATGTCTAAATAAGAACAAAATACATACGAATTCTGAGCCGTCAAGTGCGTGTTCTAACAAGGCCCTCAGAAAGAAAAGCCCAAGGTATCAATGAGCACCTCGACTCATTTGCAGCCCTAGTATGATCTAAGTGACAGTGACAATCCACCAGGGACAAATTGGTTGAATTTTTCTAACCCCCTCCAAATACAAGGATATATCCTTACTCCATTCTACCTCGCTTGAACTTTGACCAAGAGTATCTTTTCTATGCAGACAATATAATCCACCCCACGAAAAATTTAAGCAACCAACTCATTCTACAATGGACAACATCACCAACTATTGTTGTTAAAGAACTACTATCCACTGATCACTAACCTACATGTCAACCTTATCTCCACAGCTATTTCTATCATCTGAATTCCACACCTTCTATCAACAACCACCGTTACTATTTTAATGCGTAACTCATAGCAAGATTGTCAACTATTGGCAGCCACCAGAACCACTAAATATCTCTGCTCCATCAAAATGACTATTGCCAGATATCACTACTAGACGGGTTTGTTCATGTCTTGTCCATTCTTCAATTGTTCAACCTTTCCTAAGAGCATCTCCAGCCTGACCCATTTTTTTCCTCATAGTTGAATGAAAATTTGGGTCAAAAGCTTCATATGGGTATGCCTTCTCCAATGCTAAACCTTTTTTTTTTATACCCAAATCTAGTGTTTTTAAAAAAAAAATTCTTCCAAAACATGGGTCAAGATGGCATATTTTTAAACAATGAGAAAGTGAAAAGAGGTGTTGAGGAAAAAGGGTATGGATGTGGGTCTCCCCTCATTCGGGAAAAAAAAAGGGTAAAACCCAAATTCGTTAGGCAAAAGGGTAAGCCATTCGAAATGGATTTTTAGTGGTGTTACTCAAATTTTGGCTTTGCGTAAAAAAGAGAGTGAGGATTGGAGATGCTTGAATCTGTATGTTTATCCTATCAGTTTATAGTATTCTTTTAGTCAGACATAATGGGGACACGATGGAGGACAAGCTAGTAGGACAGGGAGTATCAAAATTGCCATCAATTATTTCAAAGGGGAATCAGCAATATCAAAAGGCAAGGCAATTATATACCTGAGAATAGCAAAAATTATAAAATGTTGGACTACACAGAAAACAAAGAAAAGTGGCCAAAAACTATTTTCAACCCCAATGAATTCTATTCTGAAATAAAAACATATAAATTAGTCATTATTTCCTACGTCAAAGTTTGAACAAAATCACATCTAGTTCCAGCTACACCTCAAAACCGTGTCATTTGTAACCGCTACTACTATTATAACCTTGAACTATTTTCTTTGGTCACTGCATAATGAGTATCCTAACACACAAATTAAATTTGATTGCTTCTCTACTATCAAATAGACCCTAAATCAATGTTAACTTGAACCCGAGTAACAACCACATCCCATATTCACAACATCAAATGAACCAATACAACCACCATAACCCCATCAGAAGACCTTCTTCCACACACAATTTCTTGTCTTGGGCATCAGCTCCAAAACTAAAATACAACTGTCACCAGCCACCATTGTTCAATTGAAATGTAAAAGGAATAAAATTCAATAAACCTTTTCTGCTCTAATTTGGGCACAATTTCGTGTGTATATTCTTAAAGCAAGTGGCCACCAAGTGGGCCAAGGCCAAGGGTATCGCACAAGAAGTGAAAAGCACCCAATCATTCATCCAAGATTTTCAACAGATGATAGATCAGATCCATCATCCATCCAAAATCATGTCCACCTATGAAGATTTTTCCAAAGCAAAAAAAGTTTGATCCACAGATTCTTAACAATCATCCATTTGGGAACTGTCATTCACCTTTAAAAAGTTGTGTATATACGCACACGCACACACGGGTGGTTCTGGGGACACAACATTAATTGGAGCCCCATGCTAATAATCGGAGCCGTTCAATATGTTTAAAACATGTTTTTAAGAGCACCTGTAAAAAATCAACTCGTTTAGATATCGGTAAGGGCTTGACCGATTCATTTAGTTTTTATCCCGTCAAATTAGGGACAAATACCGATCAAGTCCTTACCGATATTCGAATGAGCGATTTTTTATGGATACTCTTAAAACATGTTTTAAACAAAACGGCTGAGAGAGAGAGAGAGAGAGAGAGAGAGAGAGAGAACTTTACCTTCGGAACGAGTGGTAAGAGCTTCGTGAAGCCTCAATGGGTTTTGACGCTCTTCTTTCTTATATTTCAACTTAACTTGGGCACGTGACCGACCAGGGAAAAGTTGTTGGATCATTGATATATCTGATCCAAACTGTCGCAAAGCCTACAACACAATTGAACACAGAGCTAAATGCTGGAAAGAATAATAGAGGTACATCCAGTAAGCATACACATAATTCTAATCCATAATCCACACTGATTCGGCATTATCACAATAAGTTGGATGATTGTTGGCGAGAATTTCTTTCTGTCTATGCAGTCAAGGTAATAACTTTAGAGGTACATCAAAAGAGGGCATGAGAGCTCTAAATCAAAAGAGTGCAGAATGGTAGCGTGTCACGAGACTTGAGACTAAGTTTGGCTTTGCGTGTTTCTAACTTGGTTGAATCATTAAAATATTTAACTGGTAGATCGATCCAATATGAGAAATGAGAGTTTTGCGACCCCAACAATATTATAATCGTACTGTTGTGATGTAAAAAGTAGGACAACAAGAAGTCAGCCAAAACTGGAACTAAAGGAATACAATATTCCTTGAACTCCAAAAATAGTTCTCCAATCTCTTGCGATGAAAGAAACAATATTGCTCTAAAAGGAGATACCAACTGGGGAAAAAAGATAAATAGAAAATCTTCTCCAACCTCATAATTTTTTAACTCTCTCCTCAAAGATTCTTGGATTCATCTCTAGCCATAGTACAATACCTTATAAAACTACACACACCACGTATCTGCAAGGTTCCTGAGCTGTCATTTGACTCATTTCCACCAAATTGTTGAAAATCAACGCTCAAAAAGTACTCGCAAAAAGGTGAAATCACCAATCCAAGTTTCGTCGCTATCATACATCCAGATGATACTATAATAAGTGCAACATGAATGATTCATATTTTCGTCGCTACCCTACACATGACTTATCACACCAACCCAATCTCAAAAAAAAAAAAAAGAGAAAGGAAGCAAAACAAGGGGGTAACGTAAAAAACCAATTCCTACACCGAAGCTGAGACCCTTGACATTGAGATTGAGTGCCAAGTATATCTTCTCTTTTGAACCACATAATTGGACCTAAGATTACTTCAAGTCATTGTGCATGCAAACACTCATAACCACAGGGGGAACTGAAGCATCCGAATTCCCGAAGCATCTTGTAGGTAAGCGAAGTTGGATCATTTGGATTATCTCAAAGGGTATGATAATATGAGTTTTGAAAGAAAACAAACCCGAAGAATGAAGAACACACCCCTTCTTATCAATAGAATCAGTACCAAATGGGAGTCATGGGACATTCACAGGAACTGTCAACAATTCAAGACTAAACACAAGTTCATTGGTTTACCGCTCATTAAGATTTCTATAAGTTTAAAATCCCAAGAAACTGGAGGTGCAACCTACAATTGGAGCAACAATTCAGAGCACAAACTGATTCGTCATGGATCAGCGGCCAACACAAATAGGTTCTCTTTCTTGGGCAAGAGGGGAATCTTTAAGCATTTCATAAAGCTGATACAAAGTCACATTCTAGTCACCTTAAGGAATCAGGTCATAATTTTTTTTCCTATTTTTACGGGGAGTGATTTCCACACCCCCCAAATTGTTAACCGCACCCCCTTTTTTCATGTGTAAAAATCTCACTAAAAGACAAAAAAGAGGGCGTGGATAACAATTTGGGGGGTGTGAAAATCAATTACCTTTACTTTAACATAACAATCCATGGTCATTCCAGTTGAAACTTGGCCAAATCATTTGGATTCGATACTCTGATGTTTCATATGTAAAGTCTAAGCTTCATTCCAGTCTCAGTTCTAGCAGGCAGGGAAATATCTTTGAAATCAATTAGTTAACTTCAGAAACAACACAAAAACAACCAAAACAAAATGGTTTTCGAGTAGAAATGTTGGTAAAAACAATGTGAAACTACAGCGAGAGTTACCTCGTAGAACAATTCTGTGTCTTGTTTCGACCATCTTGACCTCGGTGTTTTGTTCATGTAAGTTTGATAATTAGTGTAAGTTGAACTCTCCTGAACAATACGAATAGGATTTGTTTGATCATCACTAAAGCCCCCTTGTTCCGAAGCAAATGTCTCATCTTCATTATAACCTGCATATGAAGTGCCAGCACTGCAGAACAGAATCCTTAGAAGAAAATTCCAGGAACACATAAATGACTTGAGAATATCAAGGTTCTAAAACTCGCTAGGCCCTCCTAGGGCGGCCGGACACCTTCTAACTTCCAGGGCCGAGTACTCGGTACTTAGTCAGGTTAGTCGGCCTAGTCGGAGAGGGGCCTTCTAGCGCCTAGGCGGTGAGTACTCGGCCTTCTAAACCTTCTTTTAGAACACTGGAGAATATATGGAAACCAGTTCCTTAGAAACAGGCCAGTACATTACAAAAAGAGCAAATATCACAAATACAAGAGCCAAATATCACTCTTCTTCGTAGCAAGTGTTTGTCAGACATTGATTTACTCATAATTGGAAAATCGGTTTAAATATTCGGAATAAGAAAAATGAGTCGAGGGGCATTAATGTTGGACAGAACTTGGAAGTTGGAACCTAGGAATACAGCCACCTTTTGGTGGATGACATATGATTTAAGCAAAGCTCGATGACGTGTGATTTAAGCAAAGCTCCTCCATTAAAGATTTTTCAACTGGTGGAGGAGAAGTGGCAGGTTTTAGGGACTGTGAAAGAAAATAAGTCGTACACCTTAGAAAATGGTAAAGTGCTGGAATTGCAAAGAATCAGTTGTTGAACTTCAGCAGAAACTAGCCATGGTGTATGGTTGTCAAAATGGAAGCCTGAAGGACGGGAAAGGATTTCGTTGACTTCAGATTGGTACGAGGGGATCAGAAAAAGCTCCAACACTCAATCTGTATACGGTACGGTAGGGTAAATCAAAAGGCAAGGTTCTAAAAGACGCTGGTCGGTCCCAGGTCGGTCGGCTGCCAACTAGTATTTTTGGCCGACTAATCGCCGACTTTTGCCCGACTAGTCGGGTTTCGATCAAGTTGGGGGACCTCTGACTAGCGACTTGGGGCCGACTAGTCGGCCAACTCGACCAATTTTTAGAACACTATCAAATGTTAGTATTTCTTGGACCGGACATAGTCTTCCAGACTATCACCAAGGCAAGGAACCGACTTTGCAGGTGAACCCGCCCCTCCTCATTGATTCCAACTCAATTCATTAATCTAATCTCAAATCTTCAATTCTTCTTTTTCAGCTCCTTCCCTATTCTTGTGGTGAGACCGAGCAGAAAGGAGCCGAAAAAGAAAGAATTGAAGATTCGAGATTAGATTAATGAATTGAGTTGGAATCAATGAGGAGATAGTTTCATAAACAATAAGAAAGGTCGACTTTAGGGATTTTAATGGGTTTGAGTTAGCTTAGTTTAGAAATAGGGGAGTCGCTGGGTCAAGGAGAACTAGTGTTGAAGATAATGAACGTCAAACAATCATATCGTTTAGGCAGATTCATTGAACACCAAAAAGGCAAAGAGTAAGGAAATGTGCAGAAATCAGCAACTTAGGGGTGAAATTAGGTGTAATGTTGCTGAGCAATTATTCATATCATTAGAAACCAAGATGTCCTTGACAACAAGCCCTTCAAAGTAACGTTGGATCCCACATTAAAAATACTTCAAAATTTGTCTCACAACTTTCGAGATCTATAAAATACATCTATATTCACAACCTTCCTAATTCTAAAAAGGTTGGGATTTCTAAAATACCAAACTATGAGTCTTTGCCTTGCTGCAATATTCATCCTAAATACACCATAATCCTCATGTAACACCAAAAAAGGTAAAAACTTGCCACATAACAAACTGATACCAGCAACGAGATACAGTAGAAGCAGATATTCAATACTCCATGCAAAGTCTGTGAAGTATAAATTAGGAATTATGATTTAGGGTTTTCGTCTGTTAGGGTTTCACTTAAATTGTTATTTATCTTTTATGTTTTGGGTAGTTTGGTCCTTTTATTTATTAGGGTTTTGCTAGGGTTTCGTTATTTATCTTTTATGTTTGGGGTAGTTTAGTCCTTTTATGTTATTAGGGTTTTGCTAGGGTTTTTTGGCTTAGCCTATATAATCCATTCATGAGTCTTGTAATTGTACACAACTTTCTAATGCAATAATAGTACGTTTGATTGGTTTGGTAGTATATGTTTGTTTCTTTCTCCTCCTTTAAAAGTTATTATGGTATCAGAGCCATAAGATCTAGGCTTGCGGGATATTCGCTCCTCGGCGAGCCGCTATACCTCGCCACCGTCCACCGGGCACTCATTGCAACTGTTCATCGCATCTGTTCATGGAGCATTGTTCATCGAACGCACTGTTTATCAAAGGGTACACGGGTATTGTTCATCGTCAAAGTTTCTCTCTACTTCCTCCTATTTGCATCGGCAATTTGGCATCTGTTTAGCATTGGTTCTTCCTCCTCTCTGCATCTGTTCGGCATTGGTTCTTCTCCGTGTTCGCATGTTCTAGTTTTGCACCGCTTTGCATTATTTAGCACCTCCGCAGTAGTTGATTCACAGTAGTGAATTTGCAGCAGTTTAATGGTAGTAGTTGATTTGCAGTAGTAGTTTATTGGCAGTAGTGGATTTGCGGTAGTTTATTGGCAGTAGTGGATTTGCAGTAGTTTATTTGCACTTGTTATCTCCTTGGCAAACTCACGATGCTTCGCATCGTGAGTTTGAGGGGGAGTGTGAAGTAAAAATTAGGAATTATGATTTAGGGTTTTCGTCTATTAGGGTTTCAGTTAAATTGTTATTTATTTTTTATGTTTTGGGTAGTTTGGTCCTCTTATTCATTAGGGTTTTGCTAGGGTTTCGTTATTTATCTTTTATGTTTGGAGTAGTTTAGTCCTTTTATGTTATTAGGGTTTTGCTGGAGTTTTTTGGCTTAGCCTATATAATCCATTCATGAGTCTTGTAATTGTACACAGCTTTCTAATGCAATAATAGTACGTTTGTTTGGTTTGGTAGTATATGTTTGTTTCTTTCTCCTCCTTTAAAAGTTATCAAAGTCTAGGTCATTCATTTCGTCATTTAGGTGCTCTACAAACAAAGTGAGACTAAGCTGGCAAATCCCCCAAATAATGGGAGCAAGCAAATATGCAAGTAGCATTTAACCCAAGTCAGGCAACACGAGCAGGTTTTACAAACTTTTCAGACATAAGACTGAAATTCCGAATTGGAGACTCGGGGATCCTCATGGAAATCCAGGGAGGGAGAGATTGGAGAAGCTTCAATTCAATAGGCCAAATTATCATAATAGCTCACGACATTTTAGAGCTTGTCCCATACTGTTACTTTTCTCCTAGAAAAACTAATTTATGAGCCTATGAGGCTTCTCAATTGATCGCCAATTAGTTATGATTTGGATGCTTTAACATGATATCAAAGCTTCACTTTCAGAAATCCTAGGGCAAGACTCTCTTTGATTGATTGCCACTTTGTTTGTGCCTTAGATCCACCTTGTTTCATTGTGATTCCTATAGTATGGATCCTTTGCCTCTCCCTAGCGAGTCAGGGTCGCACGTGAGGGGAATGTTTAGAGCATGTCCACATTGGTTAGTTATCAGCAGGAAAAACTACCTCTCCAATGATTGCCAATTGATTGTAAAAAGAATACTTCAACAATAAAGACATTTGCCTAACACATATCAAAAAGAAATCTTGATTCAATCCAGCTAGTTTTCTCACATTTACAGATTAAAGTGACTGGCATTGCTCAGTCGCTCACCACCGACCACCAATTGGTGTGGTTGCAGCTCAAGTCTAAAAATGAAGTCGGCAAAGTCAAACAAATACAAATATTTCGTTGTACATGAGAAAGGCAACTTGTCGGATGATAAAATTACATTGCCCATCAGCACCTTTATCTGATTTAAATTATGTCAATGGAATTCCCTAGTGTATGATTTCAAGAACAGGGAATATTCTAAGGATCTTACGAACCTAAGGTCACAAAACAGTCCCACACTATTGTTAATATATACAGAAGTACCACTATACCACCAAAACTACATGCATCACACATCAGACTTCAATTCTTCGAAAAACGAAATATAATGTAGTTGCTTCCACAAGTTATATTTTTACCAAATTCCATTCTTCTGATTCATTTTCCATTTCCAAAGCAGAAGGAAAACAAATATATAACCCAGTTGGTTGAATACTGCCATCAGCTACAAACACTTGCACAGTAATACCATATTGCACATCCACGAGCACATCTTATGCTCAGTAATACCTCTAAGTAGGATCCAGCACTAGTATAGGGGAAAAAACTCCTACCGTGTACCCTTCTTTAGAAATTCAACAAAGTGCAATGGAACCAGTAACAGACACTCGCTTTAAGATAACAAATTTATTCAGGCACATATTAGGGAGTTCTACCATCCTTTCCATCCATTTTTTAATTTTCACAAAGAGAGACACTAAGGCTCTGTTCGCTTGCTGATTTTGGACTATAATTCTGAAAATATCTCAAAAACATAGCTTTGAACTCTTCTCAAAATTCACGTTCTCTTCACTATTCTGAAAAATGTTTCCAAAATGACGTTCAAAACTTTTGTTCTTTTTTTATTTAATTTCCTTTAAAATGACTAGGGCACCGTTTGGTTGGGCTTTTTGAAAATGTGTTTTGGGCTAAAAGGCCCAAAAAATGTGTTCGGTCCAATGTTCAAAAAAAAAACTGTGAGATCAAACTATGGGATAATTTCCCAACTCCACTTGCCTGTCCAAGCCAAAAACACCCATCTAAGATCTACCAAAAAAAATTATGTTAAAAAAATAAGATCTACCAAAAAAATAAAATAAATGCCCACATACCCACTTCGAAAACCCAACTCTAATCAATCCGAACTAAATTGAACCCGCAACTTTTTTTTCCTTCAAAAATGCCCAAGGTCACAAAAAAAGCACCAGGATAAGTATGAACAGATGCGAAATTAGCCCGAATAAATACACATACTTAAGTGACAATTGGGAATGCGAAAAGCAAACAGAGAAGACCATCTTCAGTGGGAAACTAACAAACTGAAGAAGAATTGGGGAAACAGAAACCGTAATAGAGATTCTTCATCCGCTTAATTTGGAGCTATTAAATAAAGGAATCAAGAAATCAATAATGGAGATTGGGGAAAGCAGAAGGAAGTACAGACACAACACGCAGCTCTTTCGTCGTCGTGCCAATCGGGAGAGGAAATGGGACGGTGGTCTCGTCACTCTCTGAGGCTGGAATTTCAAGCTAATTTTCCCCAAGGAAGAAAAAAAAGTCATTTTATTATTAATTTTTTAAGAAAAAAATAAAAATATAGGCTCTGTTCGTTTCCTCTCCCGATTGACATGACGGTGAAGGAGCTGCGTGTCGTGTCTGTACTTCCTTCTACTTTCCCCAATCTCCATTATTGATTTCTTGATTCCTTTATTTAATAGCTCCAAATTAAGCAGATGAGGATCTCTATTACGGTTTCTATTGTCCCAATTCTTCTTCAGTTTGTTAGTTTCCCATTGAAGATGGTCTTCTCTGCTTGCTTTTCGCATTCCCAATTGTCACTTAAGGTATGTTTTTCCCCTCACATGTGTATTTATTCGGGCTAATTTCGCATCTGTTCATACTTTTCCTGGTGCTTTTTTTGTGACCTTGGGCATTTTTGAAGGAAAAAAAAGTTTCGGGTTCAATGTAGTTCGGATTGATTAGAGTTGGGTTTTCGAAGTGGGTATGTGGGCATTTATTTTAATTTTTTGGTAGATCTTATTTTTTTAACATGATTTTTTTTTTTTGGTAGATCTTTGATGGGTGTTTTTGGATTGGACCAGCAAGTGAAGTTGGGAAATTATCCCATAGTTTGATCTCACAGTTTTATTTTTGAACATTAGACGGAACACATTTTTTAGGCTTTTTAGCCCAAAACACGTTTTCAAAAAGCCCAACCGAATGGGGCCTAAGCTTTCTTCCATTCAAATCCAACAAACATTAGCAAAAGCTGAAATTTAAAAAGATAACAGCATAATAGACACATGAGAGGAGGTTAGATAAAGCATCATAAAATTGTACTCGTATCTAAAAAAAGCTTTTGTTTAGTGAACTTCCATACCTAGGAATGTTTGAAGGTACTTCTGATGTTTTTCCCTCTTTGCTCTGCACAACAGAACCAAATGAGACAAAGGCAGATAATCAGGTAAGCTTAAGCAAAACCAACAAGCTACACAGCTATATGTGACATTGAAAGAAAGGAAATGGCAACATTTTGACAACTACGTATCAACAAAACACAGATCCAACATATGTAATCATGGCCGCTCTCCAAATCCATTAAATATAGGTAATCATAGCATAACGTGTAATACATACAGATATCCGCTCCCTGTGTTCTGCGAGCAAGATTAGATCTCTCATACGTAACTTTGTCACGTCAATTTCGTCTTCAGGGGTGTTCAGCAACGCTTTGTCAACTATTTCAAAAAAAAAACAGCAAACACATGAAAAACGATATCAAATATCTTTTAGAGGTCAAAATCTGACACCCCGAAAGTGCAAGTTACCTTGTCTTCTCTTTCGCCTGGTAGAGTGAGAGAACTTTTTGGGAGGCTCTTTAGATGCCGGATCGGGCACTTCATTAGATGCCGGTTCGGGAACTTCATTAGATGCCTGGTCGGGAACTTCATTAGCCTTCTTACGCTTCCGAACAGGTTTTTCTTTCTGAGGTGCAGACTTATTAGACTTTCTTGGCCCTTTTCTTTTTTGAGTTGTTTTAAACTCCTGTAATTTAGCACTGAAACTGTCATCGTCATCTATATGTGAACAACTCGGGGATTCATAGATGAAGTTTTCGTCGTCATTAGCTTCATTCACCTGATCAGACATGGAAGCTTGTTGGTGGTCCAAAGAATCATCTGGTACCTTCATACGTTTTCTTTTTCTAGTCTTAGCACTTGGAGAAACCTAATTATAAAATTCAAAAAAGAAAAAAAGAAAATACAAATATTTATCAGGCTAGGATCAAATGACGCAAGTATATATAAACGACAGTTTAGAAGTTGGATGTTACAATCTTTTCTGAAGTTTCCTCCCGATACAGTGGTTCTTCAATATCTGGGATTTGGGATGAAGTATCATCAAATCTCAATGATGAGGAATCCAGAAGATCATTTGTTGGCAATGCAGGGATTGAGGCCTCATTTATGTATTCACTTTCAGACGGAGCATACTGAGCATTAAGAGAGCATCGAACTGACTCATTCCCCTGTGGACAAGAGGTCCTACCACCAGGTTGCTCCCTGTCAATTTGAGCCTTGGGCTTGGGTTTGAATTTTCCCCTCCGCTGACCTGAGATTAGCAAAATACTAAAGAACTATACCAGTACGACGAACGCAAAAGGAAAAAAGAAGAAGAAGAACAACAACAAAAGAGGCTGATTTTTTAGATACCAGATTGCGTGGTTAACTCAAATAGATCCAAGGTTTCCAAGCAAGGAATGGCCTCTGCGTCCTGAAAGTCACCATAAAGAAGCCAATAAGTACTTTCAGCGAGACAAGCTCTTGTTTAAACAAAGGACATAAAGAACAATTGCATTCAACTCTATTTCCACACATCTTGCATCTAAATGGGAAACTCCACTTTTATATGAACCAGTGTTCCCACATGTTAAGGGATCTTGAGCAATAGTAAGTTAAGGAGATGGATAAGATGATGCATTGGATATCCTAACAGCTGTCACGTTATGTTGAGGAACGACAGGAATAACAGGTTCCTCTTCTACACTCCTAGTATCAGAAGCATGAACATTGGGTCTCTCTGAATGCGCAAGAAAACCTTCAGCATCATTATTTACCGGACATGATGTTGATAAATCATTTCTGAGACGGACGCTCAGGTCGACCTCTTTCGGAGACCTATTCGCAGCTCCCACTGCCAATATAATACACGGAGTACTTAGTGCAATAAGAACCACAAGCAAATAATGCAATCAGGTACAAAGTTTCATCACTCACCCGTTGAAGTGGTAGATTGAGAATAAAAATCATCAAGAGATTCCAACCCAGAAAAGATATCTGCATTCTGAAAGTAACAAAATTAAGGATTATGGAGAAAGAAATGTTCTAGTGACATGAAAGAGGGAGAATCTATACTTCTCCTGCCGATTTTCCAATGGTAAAATGCAATCCATTTTTGTCAGTTAAATCGTCGGAAGGCAGACCAACACTAGAGCCCAAAGTCTCTCCAATCACAACATGTTCCAATGAGGGGTTCACCACTGCACAATCATCCGAGGAATGAACTCCAGAAACGAAGTCTTCATTGTTTTTCAATGAATTTTCAGTCTTATGGGGCTCAGAACTAACTAAAGATGGCCCCACCAGGGGACTCAATTTCTTGTCATCTCCAATATCAACATCCTGAGCAGTCTGTATAGCAGGGATTGCAGGTGGTTCCTTTCTTGGACGGAGTTTGGCCTTCGGTTGAAATTTGACACCAGTCCTACCTGCAAGTGAATTCAAGACATTATAAAAAAAGAAAACTCAGCCCACAACCGAAATACAAAACCAAGTGTTTTATTGTAAAATGCAGTATCCTGTCTCAATCATAATTTTATACTTTCATAAGAAACATATTGAAATGGTGAGGAAGATTAACCAACTTTTTTTGGCAGCAGACTCGGAGAAGATTTCATCCAGAGCATCCAAATCAGTACCCATGGCAATGGGCTATAACCACAAGCAAGTTTGAGAAAGCAGGAACTGACGTGGCGTGTAACTATACCAATTCCACAACAGAAAATTCAAACTTCACCTTTCCTGCTGTTTCCGGGAGCTAAAAGCTCAAATGTTCTAAGCTGTGAAACAATACAAAATTCCAAATGTTAATCATTTGAACAAACAATCCTTTGTGTTCCCAAACAGTAGGGCTTGGAACCAGGGGCGGATGGAAGAGGTTGCCTGGGTGCCCGGCCCCTGCACAACTCCAAATATTCCCTTGGAGGAAAACAGTTATTAATATGAATGTGTGTGGGGAAAAAGTTCCCTGTAATTTTTAAGTTATCAACAATTTTTTCCGTCCCGCAAGTAAAATGAAATTACGGCATCGCATATACACACAAACTTAAACCTACCAAGTACAATTTTTGCTACCACTATAGAACCAAACGTGGTTCCGGAATCGGCCCCGGGCCACATTCGATACAGATACTGTGTCCGCCATTGCAGTTGGAACAGTTAACAAGCACTGACAATGAAATCTTGCAGTTACAAAAAAAATTGAGAACATAGTCCTTAAGTCATGTATATCTTCAGTCAATGTTCTAATCATCGCCTAGGAATTGGTCGGTTCTACGGTCGTGACTAAATCGGAGAAGTCGCTCAGGACAGAGAGAGATTGCGGGAGATAGAAACGACGAGAGAGAGAGAGAGAGAGAGAGAGAGAGAGAGAGAGAGAGAGAGAGAGAGAGAGAGAGAGTGTGTACCTTGGTGGTTGCTGCTGAGAATCCAGAGGAGAACGACACAGATCAGGGTTGGAATGAGTATAGATTTTGTAAATGTTAAAATAACATTTAACCCCTTGAAACTTTCTATTATTACAAAACATACCTTGAGATTTAAAAAATTATGAAGCATGCTCTCCGTCGATCCGATGTAGTGTATTTGTTTAGGGCAGAAAACAGTTCATGGATGAAAACGTTTTCTAAAAAATAGTAAAATGTTTTTTTGATTGTGAGATTAAAACATTTTCTGCCGTTTGGTTGACAAGGAAAACCAATAATATGATAAAATTACTAACATATTATTTTTAAAAAAACACATCCTACACTAATGAAAAAAAAAATTACTCATGCCTACATAAAAGACCAAAATGCCATTACTCCGGCCTCGTTCCAAGTTTGTGCATAATATGAGGCCGTGACTCTTTTTTCATCTAAATCAATTGCATCACTTTGCAATGTTTTCCAATATTCCCCCAGAAAATTAAAACAACTTAACAAATCTATTCCAAAAAAAAAAAAAAACTCTCAACAAAATCGAAAATCACAGCCCCAATATGTTCAAATCACAGCCCCAATATCCCCCAATATGTTCAAATTCGAACTGAAAATTTAAATTCCTTATAAAAATTGGCGAATCAAAATCTAAAGCCCTAATTCAATCAAAATTCAAACCAACTTAAAATCCTAAAATTGCTTTGACATTTGAAACAAAAAATACACCAATTTGTGTTTGTAGATATTGATTTAGATGAAGATATAATTCCAATCTTTAACTTAAATAACAGAGCAAGGATCCCGAAACCTGAAACCAACTTAAATAAGAGAGTAAGAATCCGGAAACCCGAAACCTTATAACTATAGGAAATGAAATTAGCCTAATCAGAATAAGCACAACAACAAAAGTTCACTCTGAAATTAACCCACAACCCAATAACAATCAGAAATGTATCTATCACCCTACCTATAGAAGATACAAAAATAAATCATCACTTATAATACAAGTATATATATATATATATATATATAGAGAGAGAGAGAGAGAGAAATAGTGTGTGTGTGTGTGTGTGTGTGTGTGAGAGAGAGAGAGAGGGGGGAAACCTGGTATGAGAGAAACCCTAAATTGTGGTTGCGGAGTAATGTGTGATTGGAATAACGGTTGTTTTGAGGAAGGAAACAAAGAATCGCCCTTTTTTTTTTTAACAAATTGTTCTAAGGTCCATTATAGGTTTTCCTAACATATCTAGTCCACCCCATATTTCCATAACACCTCTAATCCACTTTTTTGCATTTCCTAAGGTACAAGGTCTATTCTCCCTTTTTAATAAACAAATATACCCCCACATTAATTTAATGCATAATACACCCCTTGCCGGAAAAGTCGTCTGCGCCGGAAGTTCGCCGGAAGTCCACCGGCGCCGGAAAAGTTGCTTGAAAATTGGACTTCGCCGGAAAAGTCACCGGCGCAGATAACCATATCTGGAATCAAAAGAGGTGGTTATCTGAACTCACAAGATGTGGTTATCTGTACTATTATCTTATCAGATGTGGTTATCTGGAGTCACAAGATGTGGTTATCTGGATTTATAAGATGTGGTTAGCTGCACTATATCTTTCTCTTTTTTTGAAGCCTACTTGAGACCAGATGTGGTAATCTGGAATATAACCCTTTTTTTTAAAGCCTACTTGGCACCAGATGTGGTTATCCAAACTCAAATTTCATTTTTTAACACTTTTTTTAAAGTTGCAGTGCCCCATAATTCTTCTACTCTTGACTCAGTTTTGACTTTGAGTCATGTACAATTAACAGACCTTAGTTTCCCAAATTTTAAAACTGAAAGCACGTGTCCCTCTTTGGTAAAAGCTACAGCCCCTTCTTTGGTAAAAGTAATACCAGCCCATGGTTTTCCAAAATAACAAGTAGATTAATATTCTCTGGCTTTGATATTTGTTTATTTTTTACTTATGTTTTTTGAACTTTAAACTTCCATCGTACTAAAAAGACAAGTAAAAACATGATATTTTAAAATAAAAAAATGGTCTAAGAGGTGGTTAACTGTACATGCACCGTTATGCGTGCACTAATAGCATCAGAATTTAGTACTCTTATATATGTTTGGAAAAAAAAAGGCAGAATATTAGGTAGCTGTAATTGAACATCAAGTTGGAACAAGACAACATGTAGTGAGTTTGCTACCTCTTTATACCACGTGTCCCAAATCCATACTGCCTAATGGACAAATCTAATGGTAACCTTTACCAAAACCCCATAGCCATGGAAATGCAGAGTCAGTTCGAAACCAAGTCTCACAATGTGGAAAAAAAATAACAAATTAACTCTCTAATTTTCGATTAAAACCACAACTTCATAGAGGATGATAACGGGAAGTAGAGAGAGAAGGAGACGGCTCCGATCTATTGCTGGTGCTCCGATGACCTTCTCCGATCTTCTTTTTCTTCTCTAATCTCCTTCTTCTTCTTCACAAAACGGCGGCGGTGGTAGCGGCTTCTTTTTTTAATCCGGTGTGGGAGATTTCGATGGCGATCGACGGAGGTGGTGGTGGGTTTGGGATCTGATTGTGAAACCTTGATTGCGGTGAACGGCAGTGGTGGTGGTGGTGGTGGTGATGGCGATCGGTTCCGGTGAACGGCATGGGGAAGAAGGCGACGAAAAGGAAGTCGAGAACACAGATGGGTTTTTAGAGAGAGAGAGAAAGATGTGGGTATGTGAAGGTACGGGGGAGAAGTTTGAGTCCAGAGAGGGGTATTGTCGTATTTTAGATGGGTGAGTGGACTGGATGTGTTAGAAAGAAGTTATGTGGACTACAAGTATTAGGAAATGGTCATAGTGGACCTTATAGCAACTGGCCCTTTTTTTTTTCAACAATAGAGGAGGCTTCGATTGGAGGATGTCAAGTTCTAGGGCATGAATTGAACACAGACGGGTCGAATACGGGTCAATGGTGCATGAATTGAACACATGCTTAGTCAAATGTGGATCAATTGACTCTCTCTTTCGCTCTAGGGTTATAGTTTGGTACCTTAACAATAGTTCTACTATGTGATTTAACTTGGGAATTCATGAAACAAAAAATAGTGCTAGTGCGAACAATGAGATTATTTTTTGGGGATTTAAATACTTTAATTCATTAAGTAATTGTCTAAATTTGAAGAGAGAGACAGGAAGCATAAAAATAGACGAAAAGTGATATAAGGTACTTTGAAAAGTTCATTTGTCTATTCTATTTCTATAAAATTTTATTTAAGGGCTCTATTTTCGTAGTTCGCCTTTTAGACCCTAAAATGTTGGAGTCCGCTAAAAAGTACGAGGCCTCCCTCGGAGCTGCAAACCTAGGGTTTGAAAATATTTTCACTCACTTTTGTAATTTTTTAGGAGTGCATATTTCAATGCACCTTTTGAACTTTAACAAATGGGTTTGTAGCATTTTTTTCAATAATAGAAGAGGAGTAGATATATTTCACAACCCCTCGTTTTTCTATTTTATGATATGATATGAAACACTGTACTATTGTGATCATTTAATCCTATATTATGTTGACAAAAACATGTTTCAATTTTATTTTATTTTTGATCGGCAAAAGAAAGCATTTTATTATAGGGGAAGGGGATCCAACCAAAAGTTGGAAAGTACATCAGAGAGCAAAAGCCCGAACCCAATGGGCCTACAATGCCCGGATAAACAAATAAAACATACACCCTGTGAGCCTAAGGAGCCCAGATAAAGAAGTGAATTATACACCCTACAGACCAAAAGCGTCCACATAAAACAATTACAACACAAAAGCCTAGCCCAAAAGGCTATGGCAAGCCCAAGAAATCCCAAAAACCTAAACTCCTCATCCCTGAGACAACGCACCATCAAAACACCCAACCGCCACAACGTCCGACAGCCCGACAACCACCACAGTCAGCACAAAGCCACCACAACCACCACGCCACCACCGG
>JAXBDA010002882.1:0-38796 GCA_036023075.1 Gaultheria prostrata | reverse complement strand
TTTTCATAGTCAAGTTAACGGTTTTTGGATGGAAAGTTAACGGATGGGGGAATCTTGGTAATAGTTTCAAAAGTAAGGGAGGTCAGTGATATTTCAGAAACCTCAGGGGAGGTCCTTGCATTTGTCAGAAATCTCAAGGGAGGTCAGTGAAATTTACCCTTTTTTTTATGATCTCCTATAAAATTATTAAACTAGGCTTACTTCTACACTCCATTTTTACAAGGAAACATTGGAAATGTCATAACTATATATTATCAAGCAAGGATGAAGGTGAAAGATGGTAAGAAATAAATAAAAATAAGGAAATAAGTATTGTGCGATTAGTTTTAGATAAATTACCAAGCAAGGATATAAGCACACGACAATAACAATGACTACTGAAATATGGAAATCATTAATGTTTGTTTATTTTTGGAATTATCAAGAATATTTTTGGCGTTTGACAAGTAAGATATATTATTTCTTTAAAAGCATAGCAATAGGAGTGTCTATCTTCAATTGAAGTCAAGCATGTGCGAGAAACTAGTTTGACATAAAGATTGGTGAATAAGATTATATATTCATGTCCATTATGAATAAACCTAGATGTAGATGTTAATTAAATTGTTGAAACGATTGGTACAAGTGGAATGTAGAGTGGTATTCGGGTCTTGGCTTTATTCAAAAAATTGTTGAAATCAATAGACTTATTTGCATTTAGCCCTACACTTGGCAAAGATCTCTCTAGGGATAACTATTTAGCCCTATGAGCCACCCACCCCTTTAGCTCTCAAACTCTAAATATATATCTCACAAGTCACAACGGTTGAAGGTTATCATGGTGAAAGATCGTCACTCTCACCTATAAAGCTACAACACAGTTACTCATCGTCAATTGTCCATCACCCACGATTTTGCCTTCTCTCTTACTCAAAGAGTCTCTTTCGCGAACCCTAACGTTCAAATTGCTATGTAAATCTGCAACAAACAAATCTATAAGTTGATTCCCGATCAACAAATTTTGTTTTGTTTTCTAAGATTTGATAGTTTTAAATCTTTACTTTTTCAAAAAAATAATTCTTCTTTTATCAAAGGTTGTTGTTCATTTAATGCTATGATTGAATTAGAGATTTGTGCATGTAAAATTAAGAGTCCTTGATTTCATAAGCAAATAACAAATGTGTTAGAATCATGCACAAAAGACACATGGAAATGCACACACATTTATAATGGCTTGGGGTTTGTGGTCCCTCCACCATCATGAGTATGCGTGTATTTTCTACATGCAATTTTATGTGTGGTTGTAGCATTTTTGAGTAAATAATAAAGAGGGATGATTTTCACACTCCCATTTCAATCATTCAATCTTCACTACTCCCACTTTCACTCTATTCGGGATTTTTTTCCCTATTCTGCTTAGAACTTAATGGTTGTTCGGTTACCACCTTGAAACTCCCTCATATATAACATCACCTGCAACGATAATAGGTGAATCTTCATAAATCCACCCAGTCTGTCTGGTCAATGATCATATTGGGGTCATCCAGTATTAAACCCAAACCACCCAATTGGTACAGGACCTGCCAATCAATCAGATTTTTTGGCAAAACAGCATCACGGTTTGATAAAAAAAATTAAAAGAGAGAAGAAAAGGAATCACTATGAACAGTACGCACCCTTACTTGCTAAGGGACCCACCAAGTTAGTAAAAAAACTCATCTCAGCAACAAAGTTCAAAACAGAACCCAAACTATTTTAGAAATATTTTTTCTCAAAATGGGATCCGAGCACAGTTTTTCTTCTTGTTGAAAATCTTGTAATAATAAAATTACTAAACCAGTCTTACTTCTACATTCATTGTTTACAAGGAAACATTGGAAATGTCATCACTACATATTATCAAGCAAGGATGACGGCGAAAGACGATAATAAATAAATGTGAAAATAAGGAAGTGAGTATTGTGCGATTACTTTTGGATAATAAAAAAAAATCGGTGATAAATTACCAAGCAAGGATATAGGTGAACGACGATAATAATAACTGTAAAAATAAGAAAATTAGTAATGTTGGATTATTGTTAGAATTCTATCGAATAGTTACGATGTTTGGCAAGTAAATTATATCATTTCCTTAAGAGCGTAGCATAATTCTATCTTCCACGCACGTGCCAGAAACTAGTCAGGCATAAAGATTGGCGAATAAGATTGTATAGTTTTGTCCATTATGATTAAACGTAGAAGTAGACGTCCATTAAATTGTGGAAATCGATTGGTAGAAGTTGGAATGTAGAGTGGTATTCGGGTCTTGGCCCTAATAAAAAATTTGTTAAAATCGACAGATTTATTTGCATGTATGACATATTTTGTAGCCCTACATGTGTCAAAGATTTCTCTAGCTGTAACTATTTAACCCTTTGAGCCACCCACACTTTTTGCTCTCACACCGTAACATATATCTCAAAAGTCACAACGGTTGAAGTGATCACGCTGAGAGATCATCGCTCTCACCTATAGTGCTACAACATAGTGATTTGTCAACAATCGTTTATCGCCTTCTCTCACAAAGTCTCTCTCACGAACCCCAACCTTCGAGTCACTATCTAAATCTTCAACAGACAAATCTGTAAGTTGATTTCCGATTGGTAAATTTTGTTTTGTTTTCTAAGATTTTAAGGATTTAAATTCTTCTTTTTTTCAATATTTTTCTTCTTTATTCTTCATTTAAAGCTATGATTGAATTGGGGATTTGTGCATGTAAAATTAAGGGTTTTCAACTTGATTCACGAACTAGGAATTCATTAAACGTCAAATCTGATCGATTCAATAACTTTCTTTTGACGATTTTGCTCGTCGATAGTGTTGGTTTTGGGCCCGGGTTTCTATCCATCTATCCAGACTTCGGCCTTGATTTTGCAAACAAAAATAACCAAGTGCTAGAATCATGCACAAAAGACGCAAGAAAATGCACACGCACACTCACAATAAGCTCAATTTCCACCCTTGAATAAGCTTCATCTTCTTCGACACTTCTTAAATCGAATCAAATCGAATGGCCCCCAAAAATCAGATCTCTCATAAGTCACAACTGAGAAGGTGAAACGTCTATCTCGGAGTCTCTCTCTCTTGTAACTCTGATCTTGCGTATACTATAGATTTTTGGGCTGCGTCTCATTTTTTACGGAGAAAGCGCGGGTTAGATTCAATGGCTGAGATTAACTTGGAACACGTGTCAAAACAAGAGAGTACGGCACAGAGGATCTCACGCTCTCTCTGTTGTACCTCATAGCCATTTTCGCACTCTCCATTCCTACTCTTCTCTCTCTCTCTCTCTCTCTCTCTCTCTCTCTCTCTTCCATTGCCGGGCATTTCATCGGAGAAGAAGCTCCGTTTTCCGTTTTCTGTCATTTTTTCCGGCGCGTTCTACTCCGATCCTGAGGTACATTCCTTCTCTTTTTCTCTCTCCTGTTCTTGGGGCCTGGAGTTCGATTGTTTGAGTTTTTGTCTCCTCTCTTTTTCTCTTCGTATATCTGTAAATAGAATGTATACATTTATTCATGCGATCATTTTATTTTTCTCGCTCCTATGATTCTATGCTGCCGTTTGATTTGGTAAAGATAATCGGTGTTGAATGCTGAGTTCTCTCTCTCTCTCTCTCTCTCTCTCTCTCTCTCTATATATATATATATATATATATATATATACCCCGCCATAGAATATCCCTTTTAGGCGTATCATTTTCGTTTCTTTTTGTATTTACAGTTAATGCCTACGTTTTATGTTTTAGTTAAGTAAGAGTTACTGGATATGGCCCTGCTTTCCTTTTGTTCTCTAACAATTTGTTTCTAATTCTGCTGTTTTTTTTTTTTGGTTCTGTTAAGTTGTTTCTTGTGCATGCATACTTCTGATTGTGTGTGTGTGCATCTGTGTTCATGATGTGCTTTTCTTGTTGAATCTATGATCTTCGTGGCTTTTAGTTTGGATTTTCTATTTTTCTCTAAAGTTACCTTCCCTTTTTGTAGTATTTAATTTTTCCTGTTCCTTTTCCCCTTGAATTTCAAGTTTGAGGTATTTTACATGTATGGATATGGTTTTCTCCCAGCTAAATGCTAGTAAGGGACCAGTCTTGTTTGATTAAAGCGTTTGCCGTTTTGGCTGATTCAACAGTCCCTCAACGGTTGGGCCGATTTTAGGGTTTCTGAACTGCAGTTTTTCTTCGGATGACTAGACCAGAACCTTTTTCTTGATCGTTCAAGCTATAGAACCAGCCTGTCCAACCTTTTTTTGCTAGAAAAGTAATACTTAGGAAGTAGTTTTCTCTGCTATAAATTGAAAGCTAATGTATTACTAAATGAAGATTGCAATATCAACTAGTGTTCGTGTTAAGATCCAAAAATTTACGAAAAGTAAAACACTTAGCAAAAAAAATACTAGACCAAAAACTTTAGTATTATTTTCATTGCATACTCTTTTTGGGCTCCTATCCAAAGCAACCAGAATAAAAGAAGCTACTGTCTGTGATCTGTTACTGAATTATCAAAATGCAATGAGCTTGCCTTTTACAAATGGTTAGTCCTTTTGGAGAGTTTTTCTTCTCTGGACAAAAATCAAGATTGATGATGGGCATGCTTTTGGCTAATAACTGTACATACAAGTGCATACACATTTTCTCCTATTGACCTTGTCTTTGTTGGTTGAGATTTGAGGACAATGGGTTTTGGTTCTCCCACTTTGATGTTGGCCTTCCTTCTGTACTTACTTTAACTTCTACATGTTATGATGGTTGCTTCAAATTTAGTTTTCACTTGACATTCCTCTTATATTTGTGTCGTATGTGGTGTTGTTTTTTTTTTTTTTTTTATATGTTCAATAGCTTTTACCAATGTATAATGCTCAATGTATAAATACTCTCTCCAATCCTGTAGATCATTACCTCAAAGAAAGCAGGGTTATGAATTCGTAACTCATTTATGTTAGGATACTTAATGAACTTCTTTTGATGGAATCATTTTTCTTTTGGAATTCATGATAAATGGGTCCCAGTTACACATTAGATCCCTTTTTAGTATTTTCAATCGAGACCCAAACTGTAATACTGGTCTCACTGAATGCCCTCCCAGGTTAGTCCTTGAAGTAACAAGTGGCACCCGTTAATATCTCTTCTTCCTCATTGTTTCACGAAGGTGATTATGTTGTCATATGCTTAGGTAAAGCTGGTATAGGTATCTGTAGTTTATATAATGGTATCTGAACTGCCGATTAACATGAACCAAAATTGTTGGACTTCATTGATCCTCCTTCTTGAATTGCATATAGAACCAAAACGAACCAGTTCTAATCTCAGTGTACGGGTAAATTAACAACGAATTTGTACTAGTTTGCAGTCTATGTTCCTCCTAAATTTTCTTTCATCAACAATTTCCAGTTTTTCTCTACTTTTATTGTTGTTTGGAGCTTGGGATACCTCTATTTGTCCTATATCTTTATTTCTGTTGGATAAGGATGATATCTATTAACACTGTTGAGCTTGATTCACTGCAATTTTGCATTTGATTCTTATTTAATGTTTGCTTTTTCTCTAACCTGTGTTTGAGTTCCTGGAAGGTATATTTAAATTATGACTATTAAGTGAGTTTCCACATTCAGCTAAGTGAAATATTACGGTCTTGTTTTACTGCATGGCATATGGATTCAAATTATCTGCAGGATTGGCGCCACATCATGGTTGCGGTGCCCATGATGTGGCACTAAGTTGAACACTGTCATTTATCAGAAACAATTTCATTGTACGTAATGTTCTATGGTAGCATCTTAAGTTTGAACACCCTTTGAAATTAATGGTGAACATACCCCACATGTATTCCCGTTTCCCCCTTGCTCCTCTTTTGAGTTGTTCACTTATTGCCATTGGACTTGTTTCAGCATGAAAAAAAGAAGAAGTAACTACACTCAATATTGTGGTAACATTCAGAGTTAAAACCTCATTTTTATCATACAATTGTACTCCATTGTCTGGGTAGAGCTTTGCCCCTATCGAAAGACTCCCCATTTAATCCATTTCCTCAACGCTTCTCTAGCTTTGCCAAAATATGTTATAGAACGGGGTATTCCCTGTTGTGGAGAATGGAAATCCTTTCCTAAACTAAACCGAACCAGACCAAGCCTGAAGTCTCAATCAGCTGGGGTCGGCTATATGAATCCATTGTTTGCATTGAGTCTTGTCAATACAAAAACTCATGGTAGATTTATATAGTTAACTCTCTTCTATTGAGGAATTGAAAGATATGCTGCGTTTTTCTTTGAAGTACTCTCTTCTTTTTGAATTTGACTATTAGAAGGGCTCAATATGCTGCCTCTCTATCTCTTTGAATCCTATTCTGTGCTACTGCTGCACAACCTCTCACACAAATTCATGGCCTCAACAGTCAAGTGGGTTCCTCCTTGCTGTTAAAGAGGCCGTAGCACCATCTTGGTATACCCTCTGCAAAATTAACTTTCTTGAATGCAGCTTTTCCCCCATTATAAAGAGGAGGTTTCCGTACCAAAAGCCAAGCCACACTGTTGGAAGTGTATTGTATGTCAGGAATTTATTTATCAGACTTTGATGGTTATGCTTCTGTTGGAATTTAGCATTTTAGTTTACCTTCAGTTTGATAGCCCTAACTAAATTTCCTAGTGCTGCTTCAATTATCAGATTTATTTTTTTATTTTTTATTTTTTATTTTTTTTATTTTTTTGTGAGAGCCAGTTTCGGAAGATTACTTCGGATATCAAAAGAATTTTTGAGGTTTCTTCAATCATTGTAATCATATTTGGTCTTGTGAAACTGTTCTGACCTGACACTTTTTTGTTCCAACTTTTACCATGGGGGCTGTAACTCATTACTCACTGCATTATGATGCTGACATGATGGGATGTCAATCCTGTGATGAATAGTTGGAGTACTGTAATGATGTGCTCATCGGAAGTTGCTACGGCGATAAAGTTAAAATTGCAAGCAATGTATCTAATGTTATGCTTCTTTCATTTGAATATCTCCAGTGTAGGTGTAGCTCGGTATAAATAGTTTGTAAGTACAAATTTTTTTCCCTGCGATCTCTATGTACATCTAAATTTTTTATGTATCTATGTACGAGTTAAGTACTCTATTGCAATTGACATAATAGATTTGTCATGGGACTTGGGATTGCTTGGGGATCCATAAAAGAAGTAGCTTTGGAAGTTGGTGATTAAACTATATAGCCACATGCTTTGTTCAATGGTCAACCTTGTAAGGTATAGTGATAAGTTCATAGAGCCCTACGTAAAGATGTGAATGAAGTACATGGTGTATTGTGATTTATTATCCAATGATCCTTTTACCAGTTTAAGTTTGTGATATTGTACAGAGAAATGCGATGTGAACAATCTATGTTCCATGAACTGGTTTGAGTGTGTCCAAGCTCCTGAACTTCCTAAACTTAGTAAACCTAAACTTAGAATACTAGGGTATGTGTGCAAAAGTTGGCGTTGGTAAGAAGCGCGTCCTAAATGCTGATTACAGTGTAACATATTAAGGTGATATGCTGTGAATTATTTGAAGATGTACTTAAAAGCAAATGTGATTTAAGGGAAAATTGGAATAATCTCTCCATTCTCCCATCAATGTGAAAGCCTGTAACTATTTATTTTCTAGCTAACTTGGCGTTCTTTTTCTTTGAATACCATAAGAAATAGAGAATCCAAGTGGAATATATTGGGTACCGGTCGTCAAGGACGCATTGTGCACCTACACCCATCACATATCGGTTCGTCAAGGGTTCAGTAGGGAAAGTAGAAGACTTTATGTGACTTTGTGTTAAGTTATTTTTTTCATAGTTGGGAACATGATATTTTCTGATAAGAAATTGGAAACTAGATATGTCCTTTATTTGTCATTTGGAGGGTATTCCAAGAGATACCTCGGGTTGACTTGAAGCCAGCCATGCCTTGTGACGACTCCGGTTTGTGGTGTGTGAGTGTGGATGTGTGTGTGTGTGTGTGTGTGTGTGAGAGAGAGAGAGAGAGAGAGTGAGTTTTCTATTTGTTCTTTTTGCAGATCACTTTTGACTGATTGATGAAAGTTATGATACATATATACGGGTGGTGCCATTGGGTCACTAATTCAGAACAACCCTTTTTTTTTTCTTGATTATCTTTTTTGGTGAACATACATATCTCATTTCTGCATGCCTTGCCAATGGTGGCAGGCTTTTGTTCTGTTTCAATGAGCATTAGTTTATTATTGTGCTATCTAACATTCTAAGGCAAAACATGACCAGGAAGAGGGTGCTACCCTACAATGAGTTCACGAAGAGGGGGCGGAAAGCCATTTGTTGCTGGTACTGCTCATTCATCATCGAAGTTCTCTAGTCAGATGGAACAATTGACGGATGATGTGGCCGACTTGAGCACAGAGGACAGCGAATGGGAGGTTTGTACAAGGAAGTCCAAGAATAGAGCTGTTCGAGGCAGCTCTGGAAAACCGTGGCCTCAGAATTCACATGCTGAAGCACGTGGACATCCTGCTGCTGCTGCGGAGCCAGGTGGCATACAGAGTAGTGGTGGATTGGGTAAGGCTCCTCTTGGCAATAGCTGGCCAACACTTGATGCTGGTTCGAGAAGGCCTCCGGGCAGAGGAAATAATTCAAGGCCCCAATCAGCTGGTAGAGGTTTTGAGAGCAACAGCAACACCCCTTCCCCACAAGCAATCCCTCTTCCTTTGCAGCTTGGGCGTAACTGGCCTACGAGAGCTGCTGCCAGTAGTCAGTCTTCAGAATTTGCTGCAGGACAAGGAGAGACTACTGTACACTTGGATCCCCCTCTTGTTGATGACGATGTTGACAAGACTGTAAATGACGACGACTCAGATGAAGTTTATTCAGATGATGATCTATTAACTGACGAATATGATTCTGATGGAAGTGAGAAAAGCCACGACTCCCGCAAGAATAGTAAGTGGTTCAGGGTATTTTTTGAAAACTTGGACAAATTAAGTTTGGATGATATCCATGGTCCAGCAAGACAGTGGCATTGCCCGGCATGCAAAGGAGGTCCTGGTGCAATTGACTGGTATACAGGTCTGCAACCACTCATGACGCATGCCAAAACAAAAGGATCAAAGAGGGTGAAGCTACATAGAGATTTTGCAGAACTTTTGGATGAAGAGCTCCGCAGGCGGGGGACTTCAGTCATACCAGCTGGTGAAATATTTGGTAAGTGGAAGGGTCTTGATGAAACGGTCAAAGATCGCTCTATTGTTTGGCCTCCAATGGTTGTCATTATGAACACAAGGCTTGAGCAGGATGAAAATGACAAGGTATAGTTAATATTGCTGTGTTTTTTACTACGAGCAAGATTCATGACTTATGATGTATGTGTGTGTATATGGAATTCGGATCCTTAAATAAAAAGCTTTTTGCTTGATATTAGAATTATATTTCTCATTTACAACTTTTTTGCAGTGGCTTGGCATGGGAAATCAAGAGCTTCTCGATTCCTTTAGTTCATACGCTGCAGTGAAGGCTCGACATGCCTATGGTCCACAGGGGCACCGAGGGATGAGCATTTTGATTTTTGAGGCCTCTGCAATGGGTTTCTTAGAGGCCGAACGTCTTCATAATCATTTCCAGAAACAAGGAACAGATAGGGATGCTTGGGATCGTCGTCCAGTCCATTTCTATCCTGGTGGAAAGCGCCAACTTTATGGCTACATGGCAGAGAAACAAGATCTGGACCTTTTTAATAGGCACTGCAATGGTTCTCTCTCTCTCTCTCTCTCTCTCTCTCTCTCTCTCTCTCTCTCTCTCTCTCTCTCTCTCTCTCTCTCTCTCTGTGTGTCTGTGTGTGTGTGTGTGTGTGTGTGTGTGTGCACGCACTGTCTAAGTGCAGTGGCACAAAGCCCATGATTTGGCAGGGCTAGGCAAACTAGTTGATTTCAATTATTACTATCATGATTTAGTAATTGAGTACCTCTTTTGTTTGGTCATGCTTTTTTGTTGAGTAGCCAAAGCCACCAGACTGAAGTTTGAGACTAGGTCATATCAGGAGATGGTTGTCAATCCAATGAGACAAATGAGAGAAGATAACCAGCAGTTGATCTGGTTCAAGGATAGAGTGGCTAAAGAGCAAAGACGTTCAAAAGCTCTTGCAGAGTCGTTTGAGGTAGTATCTGAGAAGCTGCGTAAGACCGTGGAGGAAAACCGAATTGTCAGGCAGAGGAGCAAAATGCATCATGAGCAGAACAAGGAAGAGGTAATAACAAGGCTGTATATAAACTGAATGTCCTGTCTGATGTCTGGACCGGGAGTTAGCATTAGACGTTTTGACAATTGTTATTGCTTGCATTCTTTCCATTTGCAGTCGATGGGTGTGGTCTTTTAAGATAGCTTCTGGTGGAGGGAGTTTGTTCCTGTGACCATTCTAATGTTGACTGTAACCTCCGCAGCCATGACTATTATCGTGTCACACAATTTTTCACTACCTTTATTCAATCATTCATCTTGCTTCTTACGATAACAGAATTAGTTGGAATGCCTTCAGGAGATGCATTAAGTTGTCTGGTTTGTCTTCTGATGTTTAAGGACCATTAAACAATAAAAATTTGAATCCTCCTCATTAAACAATAAAAATTTGAATCCTCCTGTTGATGCCTGAATGGAGTAGGCTCTATTTTTTGAGATGGAGGTTCATGCTCTGCTCATTACATAGCTATTTTGACTGCTCTGCTAAGTTTGTATGCAGTGATTTTGTTCACACTACTGCTGTCATTTCCAGAACTTTTCACGTCTTACTGTCTTAGGCTCTTAGCTAGTCACGTGTTAAGCTTATTCCCTAAATGTTATTCTACTTTCTACCGTGCATCCTATAGTGCAGTTGCTCAGAAAAAAGATAGGTGGCCTAGTACCAATGTATGTGACAGAAAATAGTTTGTATATCAACAGAGGTGTGAAGTTGACATGATATTCGCTGAGTATAATTTGTTGCAAGTTTCTCTGTATCTTTTTATTTTTATTCTCATGTACTTCAAATGAATCTACATCCTCATCTACTTCAAATGAATCGTCCATTCATCGCCTATCTGACTGGCACACCCTTCTGCTTATACAATATGAGTTTCTAGCAGCATTTGGGACTTCTCCTGATGGTCCTATGTTTGGTATTTTCATCGAGTATGATATCAGCAGTTTGTTTTTGCATTTGCATTTTAGCATGAAGTGGGAGGCGACTAGCGAGCATAGGGTGTGATGACAACTTTGTGACAATGAATTTCTTGTTTGGTTTAATCTCTTGTTAGCAGTGAAAGTCCTTTCCCTCGTCCACTAGGACGGGTATTCCAGTTAATTGTTTCTATAGTTTGGAATTTTTGTCGGATCCTTTTCTTGTGGCTCTTGGTTTTTGTAATTTGTTTTGTTCTTTCTGTTCATTTGCTCACCGTATGATTGTTCCATTGATTCTTTTATTTCATTTAGATGGACTTTCAAGAACAATTCTTCAAAGACCAGCTCCAAGTCATCCATAAAGCTAGGGATGCAAAGGAAGACGGCTTCGAGATGATGCAGCAGGAGGAGAGGGAGAAGGTGAAAGCACATGTTGCTGCTGGTGGGGATCGTAGGCGGAGGTAATTTGACTTGGATGGGTAATGTGTGTTTATTGATTGTGCATGAAACATGAGGGGTTTGGATGAGCTAGAATTATTTACTGGGCACATTTTTTATTTTGTAACACAGTTCTGATCCTTGAATTGTTCCCTTTCCTCAGAGCTTCACATACTTTGACTTTTATTTACAACAGAGATGAAGAATTTGCGAAGTTCGTGAAATCTCAGGACAAAGAGATGGAGGAATTCGTGTCTGAGAGGGAGAAGTTGGTAAAAGCTCACGAGGACAACAAAATCTCCATGAGGCATAGGCATTTTGAGGAAGAGGTTCAGCTGGAGAAGAATTTTGATGCTGCCCTTACCCAGCTAATGGACAAGTACAGTCCACACCGCTAGGCGGAGCGAGGCAACGGCAGTGATCAGTACTTGAGATTTGAGATTGAGGGGAGGAGAGACTAGTAACTCCCAACTTATGGTTAGACAATGTCATCGTACTGTTTTTTTTTATTTCGATTCCAAATACTTTCTCACCACCCGCGGTAACAATAGCTCCACAAAACAAAGTAAAAAGAAGTCATGGAAGACTAAAGGAGTTCTTCATAAACTTGACCGACTCTGTTTTCCGACCGTGATCTTCACAGAAGGTTTTATGGTTTATGGGGCTATGATATTTTTTGCTGCTCCTACTACATCCTTTTTTTTTCCTTTTCTTCATTTTGCTTGTTGATGGTAAAATGTCATCCCTGGAGGCGGACAATTTTATCCCTCCCTCCTCTCTAACGAGTTCAAATTCGAACCTACGTACCCTCTACCACCAGATAAGTCCACAACCTATGACAGACTATTCTAGCAGAGCTCAGCCCTAGGACTATGAGTACCGAGTAATCTCTCCTTGATATGCTAAAAACACAAATATTCGATCAGTTGATATAGTACATTTCTTCTTCTTTTTTTAACAGCACTTGATATCCATTTCATAAGTTACTGAATTCATCACAATGGAGAAAAATAATTTCATGTATTGTGATTCCTAGTACTAACAAGATCCTTTGAATTGTGTGGTGTAGAGAGAGAGAGAGTGTCCCCCTTCTCTCTAGAAAGTAAAACCCTAACTCTACACAGCTTTCGGGGGGTGGGGGGCCTGCCGCCACCACAGCCGCCTCCCCCACCCCCTCTCTCTCTTCTCTTGCCTCATCTAGCCTCATCTCTCTCTGGCCTCCACCTCCTCCGTTCCCTTCCGGCTTCCATCCACTTCCTCCATCTTCGTTTCACTCTCCTTCCATAGTTTGAAATACACCCTCTTCTTCCAGCCTTGCGGGTTCAGATCTGGTGAAGCTAGGAGTTTGAGCTCGGTTTGGTGCTTCGCCGGCGAATAAGTCACCGGAACCGGCGGCGGCTATGGTGACAAGGTTTTTCCAGCCGGTGGTTTAGTTTCTTTTTTGTTGTTTTTGTTCTTTTTGTCTCCTTTGGAGACCTGTTATCCCCTTTGAGGGATTCTTAGCTCCTGCGTGGGTGCTTTTTTTGTGGATTTCATCTGTATTGTTTTGCTAATGGTTTGAGCTGGGTGTCCGTTGGGATTCTCTACTACTAAATCGACGACGGACTCTATGCCGACTTTGTGTTGGTCTGCTTTGTCAGTACGTGTCTTTGGGGCTGCGAGCCTGTGTGCTCTGTTACAGTTTCTCGTGTCGTAGATTTTGGTAGTTTTGGTTTAGTCCTGTATTTTGAGATGAAATCTTTGCCTTTGTGGCTGTTGAATGAACTTCTTGACTGGTTTCAAAAAAAATAGTACTAACAACAATAACAATATATGCAAATTCCCTATGGGATTTGGGCGAGTGAGAAACTCAACCTTTGGTAGTATGTGCACTGACCTCAGCAATTTTACTATGGGTGAGTTTGCCACTTGATTGATAAAATTAAGATTTGATAAAATCAAGTGTGATTTTATCAAGTGAGGAAGAAGTTTTGATAAAATCAGAGATGTTGCAAAAATCTCAGATTTTATGAAACTATGCAAAATGTCAGATTTTATCAAAAAAATTCCCCACTTGATAAAATCACACTTGATTTTATCAAATTTTGAGTGGGAAACTCACCCTATTGTTGTGTCCCCTGTAAGTCAAAATTTTGAGGAACACGATAGACATTACGCCGTGGAATCATACTCCCAAATCAAATATGGAAGGCATCAATAACTTCTAATGATTCGGAGATGATATTGCAGTACTATATAGAGATATGAAAAAATAAAGGTTTTCGGATGCAGGTTCCTATTTCGTGGGAACAAAAAAGTGCAGAATAACTTTTGATGTTTCTGGCGTAAAATTCGTTTGCGTGGGGAAAACAGGTAAAGTTAGTCCCTTAATTCTTGGTGGAATGGGCGGAGGGATGTAGGTTCGAGTGGGGTCCCACTCACTTTGATTTCTCATAAGAACATTTGATATTCCGTTTGTAATCGGATTTTTTCGTCATTTTGACCTTACAAAAATCATTAAATTACCTCAACTTATTCCAAGTGCTTAGAAATCACATGTAATGTATTCTCTTCCTTTCGAGAGATGATAATATTATAAATAAAGCTTCCATGCATTGTTTTATAAATATATTAAGCATATAGACGTTATTATTTTATTAACCGCTTGGTTTACTTATTTTTTGGATTAGCATATAGAAAAAATCTCTTAAAAATGGATCTAACTTTTTTACCTCAATAACCAAAATTTCAGTTCCCACCCAAGTAAAATGTCTATAAGATAATAGGCAGATTCATCTCGAACATTTTACATTTGCAATTACGTATATATGCTTCTTCAGCCGATAGAGTAATTGAAAATAACGCTTACTAGAGACCGTGATGAAGACATTTTACATTTGCAATCACGTATATATGCTTCTTCAGCTGATAGAGTAACTAAAAATAACGCTTATTAGAGACCGTGTTGAAAGAGTACGTGGTTCTGGAAAATCGAAACGACCTGAGAGCAAGCCCAACAAACTCCCTAAATTGGCTTACATCCCTATTTTAGGGAGCCAAACCCCAATATTAGGCTCCAACAAACTCCCTAAACCCCTTCCTAAAATACAAAAATGAATAGTGCCTCCCTAAAACCCCCCCATTTAGGGAGGCACTATTCACTTCCTACCCATTTTTTTATTCTTTCTCTCTCATCCCCCCTCTTTGCCGGCAGTTTTTTTTTTTTATTCTCTCTCTCTTGTCTCTCTCTTACTTTTCCCCCATATATTATCATTTATTAAAAATAGGAAGTGTTGTTGGAGTGTTGATAGAAAAAGTATCAAGTTATAATAGATATATGCACTGTTCACAAACTTTTTTGAGGAGTTATTGTTGGGGTTGCTCTGAAGTCTTGGATAGATTTGAATCGAGTCTTCCCTCTATTTTCAAAGTTTCTCGAATATTTTTTCTTTCAAACTGATTTGAATCGAATTTTAGTACTAATTTACTTGGGGCCACTAGCACCCTATACTCTAGCAGTCCTAGCTCCGGCTAGGTGGACCTGACCTCGGGTTGGTGATTTCGAATGAATTACTATCTGTTAGTCAAAGGGTAGGATACTCGGATGTAGCAACGCGGCGGAGGCCCACTGAATGTTTGAATTTTTGTTTTTGTGTTTTCTTATGTTAAAATTTGGCATTTTTTATTTTTTGTCATGCAACACATAGGAGCAAAGGGAATTTGATGTCTCTCCATAGACTCGAATCACAGTCCTCCCTCTAACAGACAAGGAGACAACCAAATGGGCTATAGACCACATCTGATTTTACAATTTGGCTTGGAAAGCTTCTTTTCGTGCATCATGTTGTTTTTCACTTTTTAGTGTCTATCGTATTCTTTTTAGTCGCCTCTTGTTTTAAACAGTAATGGCCGTGCCTAAAAATATGATGTAACACATTCGAATAGGGTTCAAACATGGTTTATCTAACCACTTTTAGCAGATGATTTCAAGCAAATCAAACAGTTTAAATCAAACTAATGAAACCAAACCTGTTTTCATCAAAATGGGATGCCAAAAAGTAAAGAATGTCCTGCGGCTACTTGTTAAAAAACTCTTAGCCTCTTATTATCTGTTATAACTAAAACTAAAAGGGTTCTCCAACATTGAATTATTTTCAATTGTGATTAGTAGTTTATCTCGTTATTTCTTATGATAGAACCCACAGATGCAGTCGCCGATAAAAAATAAAAATAAAAGTATTACATATGATGTTTTTCTCCAACTAGAGCAAATTGGCTAATTTTGATGTGTTAAGAGCATTAATATCAGTATCTCAACTTTAACTCAAAAGTTAAAGTAAAGAACAAACTCCCCTAAAACCTCAAAAATCAACATCACCAAATGTCTCGCCAATTTGCTACATTTCTTAACTTTGCTACAGTAACACACCAAAAGAGGTGACCTACTGTTCACACACCAAAAGAGGGAAGAATAAAAGGTTGAATAGAGAGTCTGATTCTGTGAGTTTTTGATAAAATGACTTGCTAAAGTTTGAATAGAGAGTCTGATTTTGTGAGTTTTTTAAAAGTGACTTGCTAAAGTATAAAATGTATTTTTTTAGGTTAAATTTGGTGCTCCTGATAAGGATGGTCTAAGTTGTTGCTTTGAAATTGTTCTTGGGCTTAATCGATTGGAACAACATAACACAATGAAGAAATAATGATATCTTGTGGTGGTTGTGGCTAGAACACATGAAGATTAAAAAATGTTACGTACAAGGAAACTTACATGGAATCATACATAAAATGTGAGTGTTTTTTTAAAAACGTGTTTGCAAAACACGACTTCATGTTCTCACATTACTCACGTCTTGTGTATGGTTCAGTGTAAACTTCCTTGCGCATAGCATTTCGATAGGTATTGTCAATTCTTGTGGAACTAATCTATTACAGGGTTTGTCGGACTTTAAATAGAGCCCTGTAAGTAGATAGTGAAATTAGTTCTCCAAAAATTAGTTAAGATACCGCAAAGGCATAAATTGACCCAAGTGGGCCAATGATCATTTGTAAGAGATCCTTAAAAGGACCTCGCACGCCGTCTGTACCCCATCAGTACTCAACCCATCGGTTCCTTTAGGTTTTTCGGGATTAAAAGAGCAAAATGCAACGCAATTGTGCAAAAGCAAACCATGCTTCAAGGCTTCAACAACCAACCAAATAATGGATCTGGGGATCCCGTAGTGCGGATCCCGTAGTGTGCCTCCGCACTACGGGGTTGTATGGCGGCCAAAACTATGTTGTTTTGGGTGTACAAAGAGAACACTACTACTTAATCCCTCAAAACTATATCATTTTAACCTAGTTTTATTTGTTGAATTTCAAAATGTGAGCATGTTTAAGTGGGATCCGGAGATCCCGTAATGCGCACAGGAATACTTCCAAGAAAATTTCTTGACTAGTACAACTGAACTCGGAATAAATTGCCAAGTGCACATTTGCAATTGTTTATGAAAACGTAACGCACCGTACTGCACTCCTTGGGATTGACAACACGACACATCCCTCCTCTATTTGCATTAATGTCCCAACAACTCACGTGAATTTGTACGCAACGGACACAATGTCCTCTTGTGGCTTTTTCGTCTTTATTTGATTTTTTTTGCGTTAGTTAGTTTTGTGTTAAATTTTTATGTATTATTAATTCTACTCGACGAGAGAAACCGAAAAGGTAAAAAATCATGATCCAAACCTGATTTTTTTTTTGAATAAAAGTACTTATTTTTGTCTTATTCAAAAAAATAATTTTGGATATAATTTTTTACTTTTCCGGTTCATCTCGTCGAGAAGAACTAATAATACATAAAAACTTGACACGAAACTAACGCGGAAAAAAATCAAATAAAGACGAAAAAAAGTACCCTCTACTTATTAGGCCAATATTCATTTTGGGATTAGTTACTCTCGGTCCATGAAAATAGACTCGAGTCTTTAGTTTTCTCATTTGTGGCCCCTTCTCCGGCTCAATTTTAATGATACAAATCGTTCACATTTTATAATTTGTTGAGAACATCAGTCACACTAAAAATCAAGTTTATCGGATATTGTTTGATATGATTTCGAAACATATCTTATAAGATTACAACTCATTTAATCCAATTATCTCAAAACAAAAGAATTCCGAAATTAAATTTACCGGTATCCGATCAATCTGATTTTGGGTGTAATATTTGTCGTCAACGAGCTTTGAAATATGATCGGTTTGGATATTATAGTGGCCCAGAAAGGGCACACGAAATTGCAAAGTATACTACTCAATTCATTTTCATGGACTCCCCTCCCAGAAAGGGTGAAATGCGCGGTTCGGTTCAGTTCATTTTCATGAACTCCCCTACTTTCATATTTATTGACCGGCTATGGGAAAACAACGAACAAAAATGCCACAACATCAGCTCACCCGACTATCATCAAAGTTTAAAAAGTATATGACAAATATATAAAAGTGCAAAATTCAATTAAAATATATAAAATTTAAACTGAAATGTATTTTTTATCTTCTTATTTATTTATTATCAGCTCAATAAATTATCAATAGAACTCTAGGTCTCAACAATAATGAAATTTCAAAATTAAAGCAGAAGAAGCGATACAGCTCATGAGCCTTCATTACAACCACCAAAAATATTTGAACGAAACAAATTACAAAACCGATTGACAAAACTACCCCTCGTAGATCGTGAATATCATATTTTACTGCAACATACCGACATTTTGATTACCTTGTTGGAAAGGAATCTTGGGTAACTATTGAAAAAGGATCCTTCTATAGTTCCATTGTCAGTCCATAAGTATTTTTATACTCCCTCCGTCCCAAATTAAAATAGTCCATTTTTATTATTTGACATCTTTCAAATAATTATTGATAACTTTTAATATATGGTGCTTTTTATATCCAATATGGATCAAATATTTGATAGATCTCAATTAGTTTTTTAAAACAAAATTTTCAAAATTATAAAAAATATTATAGATTGTGAAATATAAATAATTTATTGAAGGACACGACTGTCAAAAAATGACCATTAATTTGGGACGGATGTAATATTTTTATATACATTTTGCACACATTTTAATACATGATATATTTTTTAAAACTTAAATCAAATAAATGGGTCTTTCTAACGTGTGCCCGATAAGCACACAAACAAACAAATAAAACACATACTCCAATACACCTTTTACACTCCAGTTAAAAAAAAATACACATTTTACACATTTATATATTCCTATACACTTTTTCAATCTTAACGTGAGGCACACGTTAGCATTTTCCTTAAAAAGGATCTTGTTAACGTGTGCCCAATGAAATCTCAAAATAAAGCAGGCACCAAAATTAACTAACGAAGCAGCGCTACATATCTCATTTTAGCCTCTTCGTTACAACCACTAAAAACATTTGGACAAAAAACAAAATTACAGCCGATTGACAAAACTACCCCTCGAGGAGTAAAGCAGGCGAACCCCAAATTCGCCATGCCCTAATCAAAATCGAACACCAAACTCCACCCACTCGTCAAATGCTCACTCGACTACCAAATTGTCATCATCTACTACCCTAGATAACTAGATCTGAGAAAGGAAACCTTCCAGATTCATCCGCCGGAGCGACTCCCTCCGCCGCCGGCCGTCCACGGCGTATCCCGGTTGAGGACAAATTTTCTACGATGCAGTAGATCAGACGGTGCAGCCGCAGAAAACGTAGAAGAAACAGAGCATGGAGACCAGAGCGACGGACTCGACGGCCGTGACGAGGGACCACAGGACGTCGTCCACGATCGACGAGTTCATGAGGTTGTGCGGGGACCAACGCGGCGAGAACACCGACAGGCCGTGGGACCAGCTCGGCGGCGTTAAGTACGAGGAGACGAGTCTCGCGGGCCATCGGAAGATCGAAGTCGGCGGCGAGAAATTGAGTTCGTCTAGCCACCGGAAAGCCGTCCACGAAGGCATCTCTCTCTCTCTAGATATTTCTCTCTCTGTGTGTCGGGTGTATCTAGGATTCTCTCTCTCCCTCTCACAGTGGCCTACGGGATGATTCTGGCATGTATAAAGGTCGGGGAGGGGGACTTATATATAATCATTTCAAATTTTTTTCGAGAGGTGGGATATGGTGCTTTTGGCGGAAATGGGGAGTAGTACATGTGACTTGTCATGATTGGATCTCAGCCATTTATATGGGGAACACAATCAACATCGTAGAGGGTTTTTTTTTTTTTTTTTTGAAAAACGTCAATCCCATATGTACCATGAGCCCGAAGGCAGAAATAACGACCGAGGGCAATACAACGATTCCAAAAAAGATACAGGAATGAGCAAAAAAAACTACCAAAACACCAACTAAAAGCACGGCATAATCTATAAAAAAACAGAACCGAACCAGAGGCACCTCTGCCGGAGCAAGCGAACCATTCTGGCAAGCATAGAATCCGTCTTGGTCTTGGCAGAGAGATTGACGCGGGGAGAACCCCAGCTGAAACCAGGCCAGCGCAGGTGAAATCAGTAAAAACAAACCCAATACACCGAGTTAACCCGAGTTACCCATCACTGAGTCACCACAAATCAACCGAGTTGCACCGAGTAACAAACAGGAAAAAAATCCGGTATAGATCCTATAGACTCCATATTCGCCGCCTTCGCTGCTGGAATCTTCATTTGCCAAAGGGGGCCTGAGCCACCGAAATCTCATCACGATGTCGAATCAGGCAATCGAATCAGGGGCAAAAACAGCACCGGGAGAAGAACTGTGCAGGGTGGATATGGAGCAGTCTATATAGGTGATTATGCAATGCCCCTCCTAGGTCACCTCGCCACGTGATGCATGAGAGACCTTAAATAGATAGTATAAATTGATGTGTGAGATTCACTTTAAAATTCCACACAAATGATACCTCAATCCGATAAGCCCTCTATGAATGTTTTTTAATCGGGATGTTATTATAAAGTAGATCAATCGGATAAATGAAGGTGTTTTATCCAATTGCTTAAATATCTTCAAAATCTACATAGAAATTCAGGATCTTGAATAATAAATGACAAATAGAAAAATTATTTTAAGATTAATGTATTGCTCGGATTATGTTTGTGATATCCTTAGATGGGCCTTACACACCCAGTTGTGCAGTCGGTACCTATAGTTAAATTTCAAGATACGTTTATCTTTATAAATTTATTACAATATACAAGATACGTTTGTCTTTATAAATTTATTACAATACTAGATCAGAGCTCACTTTGCTTGATATGGATATGGGGCGTTTTTTCGGAGTAAGACCCTACTCATGAGATGATATGTAAGCTAGACAATGGTGTTCAATACATAACATTTTGAGTCCTTTACTTTTGTTTTTTGATTTACAATTATTAAAGTAAACTACAAAGTGAAACATGATAAAAGTAAACAGTATCAGAAATAAGCCGATGCTAATCATTAAATGCAAATTACCACATACTAGAGGCGTAGGAACTTCTCCCGTTGTGGGTCAATTTATGATGTTGTTCATAGTCCATTTCTCTATCTAACCCATTACTAATCTCTCCGAGAAAAGAAAAAAAACAAAAACAAAACCCTAGCTGTCTTCTCCCTTCCTTCCCCCAAGGTTTTCATCACCATAATCCGGTGACGAGAGGGGAGGGTTTTAACATTGATTCGTCTTTTCCTTCATCCCAAATAATGACCATTTTTCGCGTTTTCAATAACCCCTCCTTTCTAGCGAAGGTCTTTTCTCTTTTTACTTTGTCTCGGCTTCTCCTTCACCATCGAAGTGCCATTTCAGGTTTAACGGTTGTGATGATGGTCCTTTGACAAACCAAAGTGGTGGCGGCAATAATTAAACGACAAATTAGTTCGTTTGGACCGACTTGCCGCCTTTAGTGTGTGGATGTGATTATTGTGAATACCCAACACTTTAAGTGTTTTTGATCAACGCGAGTTTTTATTTTGTGTGTATGAGTGCTAATGGGGTGGCTAATTCTGTTGTTATGAGAGTTAGTAGTGGTCTGGGTGTCTGTACCTGAGAATGTTATCATCTTTAGTGGCCTTTCTATCATTCGATTAAGGATGAATGTTATTTCTAGAAGATTATTTTCTGTGGAAGGCGATCTAATGAGGGATCCCTCAACGAGCTAAGTTGCGGACCTTCACTTTTCGGACCAAATTTTGACAATCCGAACCATTAGATGTGTTTAAAAGGTATTTTTAAGAGTCACCGCGAGAAATGAGTAGAAAAAAAAACCGGGAAGGGCTTGATCAGAGCAGTTTTTCATAAAACTGCATTTATAGCGTTTTTATGAAAATGGTAAGAACTTCATTGACAGAAAATAAAGGTACAGAAAATAGAGTTCCGATCTAATGAGGGATCCCTCAATGAGTTTAAGTTGCGGACCTCCACTTTTCGGATCAAATTTCGACAATCCGAACCGTTAGATGTGTTTAAAAGGTGTTTTTAAGGGTCCGAGCGAGAATTTGGCAAAAAAAAAATACCCGGAAGGGTTTGATCGGAACAGTTTTTCATAAAAAGCTATAAATGCAGTTTTATGATAAATTGCTCTGATCAAGCCCTTCCCGGTATTTTTTTCTGCTCATTTCTCGCGGGGACCCTAAAAATATCTTTTAAACACATCTAACGGTTCGGATCGTCGAATTTGGTCCGAAAGTGGAGGTCCGCAACTTAAGCTCATTGAGGATCCCTCATTAGATCGGAACTCTATTTTCTGTCAATGAAGTTCTTACCATTTTGACAAATAAAAAGGGGGTACATAATACTGTATACTCTTCTCCGACAGTTGCTTAAGAGTGCAAAATTATTCACCCTCACTCAAAACCCTCACTTTGAGTGGTTGAAATGGTATGGGTCCCACTGCCAAGTGATGTCATCCCCACAAAGTGATGTCATGTTCATCAAAAAGTGTATTGATTCATTCATGTTTATTAAAAGTGTATTGATTCTGTAGATCTCATACTATTTCAACCAATAAGGGTGAACGATTTGCACTCATTGCTAAATGACAAAATAATACTCCATGTAAAAAGCAAAAGGGCAAAATACATCTCATTATGATTTTGGAGTAAAGTGCTACCGTCACATTTTCCATCCAAACTAACATAAGGTATAAAACTTAGAAAATGTCAAAATATTTTGTACGTATTAGAAAAGTAAATAGACTAGTTGGATAGACTAGAATTAAAATTTAAGAGGGCCGAGTTTAGAAATATCCCATGGAACTTAATTATTAATTTGTCGAGTTTAGACATACACAAATCTCATTTATGTTACAACTAAAAGAGGGCTGAATTTAGAAATATTCAATGAAATCCAATTATTAATGAGTCGAGTTTACACCTACAGAATGCACAAATCCCATTTATATTAAGAGTATGGAGTACGAGTCCGGCCTAAATCTGGTCCAGCGGATGTATGTGCAGCTAGCCACCCAGTGACAGCCCAACCCGCCTTTTATAGTAGTAGTAACTTCTTCTCTTCTTTGCTTCTTCGCCTTTCGCCCTTTCCCACTTCACTCCTCTGTCCCCACGACATTGATCAAACACCTCCAGAGCAACCAAAAAAACAACCCACTCGATCAATCAACCAACAATGTCTTTGCGACCCAATTCTCGCACCGAGATCCGGAAAAAGTCGTATAAAACCGGCGTGGATGCCGACGAAGCACGGCGGCGGAGAGAGGACAATCTGGTGGAGATCAGAAAGAACAAGCGAGAAGACAATCTCTTGAAGAAACGCAGAGAGGGTTTGAATAATAATAATCATCTTCTGTCTAATCACCAACTGCCTGATGCTACGCTATCCCCCGTCCCCATCGAGAAGAGGGTAATTGCCGTTTTGCCCCTCGCTGGAATTTTTTTATTGTACTTTGGGCTTTTTATTTGTTCGGTTTTTGGTAATCGAGAAGTTGCAAATTCTTCTTAATTGAGCCCAATTTTTATTGTTTGTCGAGATGTTTATATATATGTTAAAATGGGGGAAGTGGAAAAGATTAGTGCTTTGGGTTTTTGATTTTACGGTATTTGGTACTGGAGGTATTTAAAAAATCCTACTTAATGTAGCCCAGGACAGATAATCCTACCCTTGCTGACATGTTTGATTTGTGGCTGAAGTTTCTAGATTGAGTTTCGGAGATTGTGTTCGCCATATCTGTCCACGACTATACTTTATTTGGAAAAGAACCCCTTTTTGAGATATCCTGGAACGAGTAGTTTGTTCTGTTGTCTTTTGGATTGTGTTTGGTTGATGAGAGAATTAGGTTAGTGATTTGGTGTTTTTTTAGTTTTTTGGTAGTTGGTGCTCGATAAATTGGAAATTCTGCTTAATTACTTTGACACCCAGGCACACACGATAATGGAGCCCTTTTAAGATGATCCTACCTTGCTGACTTTCTAGTCGTCCGGTTTGTGTGGTCTTCTTTTTTATCAATGAGCCCAATTAAGGGTTAGTTTTGGGAAATGGGGGAAATGGAAATGATTAGTGCTTTGGGTTTTTTAATGTGTCCGAATTTAGATGATCCTACCCTTGCTGACTTGTTTGGTTGGTGTTTCTAGACTGATTGTTTGAAAATGTACCTGAAATATCTTTCTACATTATTTGGAAAAGAACCTTTTTTGAGATATCCTCGATCGAGTGATTTGTTCTGTTGTCTTTTGGATTGTATTTGGTTAATGAGGCAATTGGGGAAATGGGGAGGATTAGAGTGCTTTGGATTTTTTCTTGTTTGGTAGTTGGTGCTCGAGAAGTCAAAAATTTTGCTTAATTGAGCCTGATTCATAATTTTTATCGAGATTTATATCGTAGTATATGTTTTATATATGACCGTTTCCTTGTTTTGTTGGCTTGTGTTTGATGCTGAGGAAATGGGGCGAAGTGGCAAGGATTGGTGCTTTGGGGTTTTGATACTTTTGGTTCTAGTTACTGGAGAAATTGAAAATTCTACTTAAGGAACCCAATTCAGAAGATCCTACCCTTGCTGACTTTCTAAATGTTCTGTTCCTTTGGTTTTCTTTTTGTTAAGTGAGTCGGACTTTGTATTTATGAGTTCAATTTTCTCATTTGAGTTGAAATATACTTGTTTAGATGCCAAAACCTAAGGAAATTGAATAATAAAGAACCTCAGTTGAAGGCTGCCTTTACTCTCGCATCAACTCTGTGAGCATTAACTATATCTTTTAAAAAGAATGTGGCCATTTTTGTCCCTTGCTGGAAGTTGTGTAATTTGATTAGTGTGTTGGTCTACCATTGATAAACATACAAGGGCCTTGATTAGATTTGTTGCTGTTTGGTTATAGTTAGGTTGATGTCTGAGAAATTTAGATCTATGAACTCAACTCTGGGTTGGTTGGTTTGATTTTTTTGGTTGATGTTTCTAGACTGAGTTTTGTAAAATGCATTCTATATCCCTGTATACTTTACTTGGAAAAGAACCTCTTTTCGAGAAAACTTTAAAAATGTTTGAAGTAATGGTGATGATGAGTATTTTTATGTTTCAAAAAAAAAAAAAAAATTCCTGCAATGTGTTCTAAAGAGATGACACTAAAATAAAATTGCAAGGAACTCTGTTTTACTCCCTATTTCAACGCCAACCAATCGTTATGGTTATTTTTGGTTGCTGGCTGACCTGCTGCTACATCCTCCTTCGTCTTAATTTTGTTGTTTCATGTATGCTTTATGTATGACTATGAGTATAGCCTGTTTGTTACAGGCAATAGGTTAAAGTTTTATCATTGTTGAATGTTGACCCATCACAGTTCGGTAGTTAATCCATAGCCTGAAGTGCTTTTTAGTTTTGGTTTCATGTTGAACCTGATATGTGTAAAAACTTGCAGTTCCTATTACTCTGTAAAGCCTTTCAGATCCGGTATCTTTCGTTAACAATGGAACATCTAGATGTAGTTGCAAACTTGCAATATGAATTCATTGTACTCACAGCGCTTGAGGTTTGCCTTAATGACAGATACCCGTATGAGAAATGACTATAAGTCCCCTATGATTTCAATGTTCATTTCACCGGCACCCAACCGACAACTGTTCGACAAAAAACGTGATGGAATTAGCCAAAAGTGACTTATATTGACAAATTCATCATTTTTAATAATAAAATATGTATAAATACGTTCAATTGTCAAAATTTTTGACCCCAAACTAACAAATTTGGCCTTTATAACAAAAAAAAAACCGGTTCTTTTGAGTGGTAGAAATAAATAGTTGTCACTAAATTTTACCCTTTATGATTAAAACAACCCCTACAATGGGTAAAAAAAAGTCATTTTGATTCACTAAGTGAGATTCGATAGTTTTTTTTGTTACTTTTTATTACCAGAAAGGGTGAATATTTAGTATAAGTCACTTTTAGCTCATTCCATCACATATTTGGACTTCTAATTGTCGATTGGGGTGTCAAAGAAATTTACCCATTTTTTAACTAATGGGTGTGGGTGGGAACAACCAGTGCTCAATTCTTTTCTCTTAGGCTAAGTTTCGATATGTTCGTTTGGTGTTATATATGTTTGTGTGTGTGTGTTATAAGTTCACTTTCAGTTGTTTTCCATGTTGTAACAGTTGGAAAGTATTCCTTTGATGGTGCAAGGAGTATGGTCTGAGGATCCTGGAGCACAAGTTGAGGCAACCGCTCAGTTCAGAAAGCTATTATCAATTGGTAGGTATTTTTCTGGAAATATTTGCGATACTTCAACGGACATGTTTTTAAATTGGTTTTTGGTGATGTCTTCCCAGAGCGCTGCCCTCCCATAGATGAAGTAATAAAAGCAGGTGTTGTGCCTCGATTTGTGGAGTTTCTTGGAAGGCATGATTTGCCTCAGCTGCAAGTAAGGAGTCTCTGTACTTCTAATTTTTGTACCTGAACTGGTAGTTCCTATATATTAGAAAAATAGCTTGATAGCCTTTTTTTTATTTCAGTTTGAGGCAGCATGGGCTTTGACCAATGTTGCTTCTGGGACATCAGAACATACTCGAGTTGTTATGGAACATGGTGCTGTCCCCAAATTTGTGCAACTTTTGAGCTCTGGCAGTGATGATGTCCGTGAGCAGGTAACTACTACATTTTTCTCTGACAGCCTTGTTGTCTAGGTTCATGTGACCAAATATATTTTAATTTTTGGAGATCTTGTTGTAATTTTTATGAAGTATATGATTGGCCTTTATTAACCATGCTGCAGAAGTGGTTTTCCAATTGAAAAGTTCCTGGATTCTCTATTTCACAGATTTATATTTTTGGAATTTCTATTGTGTTTTGCCAGTTTTGGGTAACGTAGGAAATTTAAACCTTGCCGTCTGAGCGCTTGGATGTCTTCGCTGCATTCAGCTTCCTTCTTATAATTATATCTTCCATGAAACTTTTCTGAATTTTATTAGTTGCCAGAATTTTCACCACCTTGTTATTTCCCAAATTTCAAGTACGCCACGCACCTAATGGTTTCTCAATGCACGTTTATTACTGTTACTTTTTGTTTTGACTATTTATGAATTTGCATATCTTGCCTTCTGCATCAGGCAGTATGGGCGTTGGGTAATGTCGCCGGTGACTCTCCAAATTGTAGAGACCTTGTTCTTGGTCACGGTGCGCTTATGCCTTTGCTAGCTCAGTTGAATGAACACTCAAAACTATCTATGCTGAGAAATGCTACATGGACTTTGTCCAACTTCTGTCGGGGCAAGCCTCCAACACCATTTGAGCAGGTTATAGTCATTTTTTTTTAATATTTAATCTTACCGATTTTACTGTTGTGCAATTTAATGATTTGTAGGGATGCAACTGGACCAACCTGTGTATTTACAGCTTGAGCTTGCTCTCTAATGAACTTGGTCATGCTTGGTTGTTCATTAATGAACCATGTTCAAGCTTGATTTTGATGGTCATTTCATAATTGAGCCTAGCTGATGCTCCGTCTTCTTTATCTTGGAGATATATGCTTGCTTTGACTACTATATAATTATTTCAACATAATGTGCCTGTTTTTGTTTCTAGACTTCTACTTGACCTTTGACGGTAAAGATGGTATGCCCCATGGTGAAAAGAGGGCACACATCATTAGTTTTCTTCCTATCTTTCAAGATCATGCGGCTTTTATCCTTGGCCTGTGATAGATATGCCCACAGTAGAAATATAACCCCATATATTCATGTACTTGTCCAGCTTTTTCGAAGCCTTTACGTAGCATGTCACTGAAGTTCGACCAATCAATCTGGGTTGATCTTGGCTCATGATTCAGGAATGACATTTTATTCCTTTCCAAAATTATTCCAAGGGACCATAGACTACCTCGGTGTCTGGACATGTCTTGTCACTATATCACAAGCTCCTCGTAATGGAATGGTCTTTCCCCTAAATTGTAGAACGGTAATTCCACTTGTAGTGTGTATTGTCTTTTTTTTTTGTGTGTGCGCGAACCAAAAGTTAGAATACACATTTAGAGTGTATTAGTATACCAGTACCATTGCAGCTTCCATCCAATTCAGCCAAATACTGCCCTAAAGTTTTGTTTGTCTCATTTTGGGCCTGATGATAACTGGACCTTCTACTGCCTGCATTCAGGTGGGCAAGTTAGCTTATGGTAATCATATTCTTTCTATTAACTGCCAGGTAAAACCTGCATTGCCAGTTCTTCGGCAACTTCTCTACTTAGATGATGAAGAAGTTCTAACAGATGCTTGCTGGGCACTCTCTTATCTTTCGGACGGCCCAAATGAAAAAATTCAAGCTGTGATTGAGGCAGGTGTCTGTCCGCGACTGGTGGAGCTTCTTGTGTAAGTTCCCTTTTCTAGGAATGAATTTTTTCATGCTATTTTCTTTGTGATTGCTGGATCTAAAGTGGTACTAACTAAAACTTGTTTTTCCGAAGTCATCCATCGTCAACAGTACTTATACCTGCTCTTAGGACAGTGGGAAACATCGTTACGGGGGATGATGGGCAGACTCAGGTATTGATGATTTCTACACCTATCCAGTAATCTCTTAGTCATTTTGATGCAATAGCATTACTCTTTTTGTCATTGATTCATATCAACATTGCGACCAGCTTACAATTATAGATATATAATATTCACAATATGAATTAGTAGATCAGCTCGCGGGTTATGTTTATATCTTATTCATCATAGTGAATTCATTTTGGCATTCCAGTCAGTTAAATTCCGGGGAGGCAAATTACTTCCTACTTTCTAGCAAAGGATTCTGATTCCATTTGTTTAATAAAGAGAAAATTTAGTTTTGGGTTTGTTGATGTACACATAAGTGATTGATACCTGGGGGAAAATATATTTATTTTATTTCTTCAAAAGGATATTCCTGGACTATTATACCACCCCAGACCTCAACAACAGCCTACCCCTGCACTCATGGACCACAGGTCCACAAAATCACCACGCATCCACAATGCTGCCTCTTCAGGTGCCACCTTCATCTCCCTCTCTGGAATGCCCAAAAGGCCAAAACCCTGTTTATAAAACGGGGATGAAAACACTCCTTCATAGCAAAATTTTCTCGTTGAAGGACTCGACAGTGCTGTCAAGTTATCTCCTTCGCTGAATCGATCAAAGAAAACATCATCCCAAGAATGCCAAAACTTTTATCATTTGTTCTGCTGTACTTTGCTGAGGATTCATCTTTCAGACTGGAACATTCAATTGCACTTAACTTGAAGCAAAACCCACTTAACACTAGACACCTAGGTTTTTTTTTTTTTTAAAAGCTACAGACACCTAGGTCTCCCATCCCAGAATTTTGTATGAAGATATGTCCTACTTTGCTAAGGAGAAACTAATGTAGTCTCTGCATATCTGCCCGATTACGTAAGCACCAGCGTTCGAGTAATCTATCACCTTCTCTCACACTCCCCAAAAGCCCCAACCAACCATGAAATCTTAGGCGACTCCCGTAACTTCTTGCTGGTCCAACCAATTTAATGCCTCATCAAAAAAATCGAACTGCAAAAGCCATTCCTACCATCATATGTACTTAAATCATAAGAATGCTACCCCATTTTTTCCATGTCTGAACTCATCTACCAAAATTGAACAACCTTCCTTGTATTAGATTTAGCATGGAAATGCTCTCTACTACACCTTTCGTCATCGATACTAATGTAGTATGTTAGCAATCATCTAAAATATATGATAATCAGCATCATGCATGTGCATATAGTAAATAAAAGGAAGGAGAATTCAGTAGTCATCATAGAAAAAAGTAAACACGTGTTCACATGTGCGGTTCGGTGCTCTGGTTGGTTATGTTACATGAAAACCGTGTGTGGGTGCGGAATATGAATCGGATACGTCATACCTCTATCCGAGACAAGATATTATCAAATGTGAGGAAAACCGACGAGAGTGGGACGCCAAGTTACAGATAACTTAACAGGAGAGAAGCCAACTTACATAAGTGTACCTTAAGACATACTCCGTATATGAAGTTATGATGTTTGGCTTTATGCTTTTACCAGTCATGGATTTTGTGGCTTTTTAGTTTGGTGTGTTTCATCTTCATATAACATGTATGAAGGATAATTAAAATCGTGGCTGGATCCCCGTATTAGTATTTGAATGTGGATACAAGTTGGCCGACCGTTAAGACATACACTCGTATAACCTCACCTGGATCGGGTAACATAGATGGTTAGCTGGTCAGCTATTTGCAATTCATGTCCGCTTGTACGATTCAGATCACAAATCCAGCGACTCTATTACCCATGGACCTGAACAAGCAGGATGACGACTCTCTTCATTTGACGTGATAGTGGATGAAGTATCTGCCCCCTTCCCTTCTCCTAAAAAATAAAAAAACCCCTCGTGTTGGTTTGTGGTGACCTGTAACATGACAGAGGGGGTGACTAGAACTGGCAGTCCAAATGAACCTTTAGGTGTTGGACGATCTTCCAACTTTGACTTCTTTTATAATTTATGAAAGCCATAAACGTGCTAGTTAGGTTAGTGCTCTATGTGTGGAACACAAATTGTTCTGTCATGTGGAAGGAGAATGTTAGAATAAGTTTATGTAGTTGACATTTGTCCCACATCGCCTATCTTAGTCATGTAATTGTACACACTAATATAAATGATATTGACTTGTGTTAGGGTTAATTAACACCCTCACACACTTCTTTCTTTCTCTCTTCTTAACAACATAGAACGAAAATTTGGTAGCGCCCCATGCTGTAAATGTAAAGTCTAATATGTGGTTGGATGTAATAAACTTGCAGAGAATTAGATATTTGAATGGATCTTGCTACGTACCACCCAATGGGCATCCCGAAAGTTTATAAAAATATTATTTTCCTTTCTCAGCCGGAGAAATTTTGCAACAGATTTGTCAGAGTGATATGATTGCTGTCCTCTATTTTGTTAAAATGACCGAATTAACCTTAGACTTGCATTTTCTTACTAGGAGTACCTGTGAAAGAGAAGGAAAGTCAAGCAAGGACATCAAATTAAAGTTATACAGTACAGTATTAACTTTAATTTTGAGAAATGCTAACGAGTATTAACTTTTAATTTTGGGAAATGCTAACGAGTGCAATATTGCACCTATTAAGGGGTTGTTTTCCAATGGATTTTATGAAGATTTGATAAAATCAAACCCTTAATTTTATCCATTCGTGAAAAGATTTCATAAAATCTCACATTCTTCATAAAATCCATTGGAGAACAACTCCTAAGGGCACAAAAAATACACTTGTGGGTCTTATTTATACTTTGAAGTACAGAAATGGAACCCACAAGTGTATTTCTTTGTATCCTTAACGGGTGCAATAGTGCACCCGTTAGCAAGACCCGTAATTTTTTTTGTCTATTGTCTATATATTTTAATCCATAATATTTTTTTATGATTTTGAGTATATGTATTATTGAACACGTTCTGTAAAAGTGTGGAATACAGGAACTCTAAAAAAGTCTGTATGCACATACTTTTTTGCGGGCCACCTCGGATCTCGTAAAATCGATCCGAGTTGTTCATTTTTCTTGAAATTCTTTTTTACTGGTTTTCATTAAAAAAAATTAACCTAATCGAATATCCGTAAAAACTTTTTAGAATTTCTAGGGCGAAACGAGTGGTTCACCTTATGGAATTTGAACAAGCCCTTACCGTCAGTTACCGACATCTGATTGTGTTTATTTTTTTCGGATCATCCTTGTGGTTTGGTCCAAAGATCCATGCTAATACTCTTTCCGTCCCAAAAAAGGATGTCCAAAAATACTATTCACAACTCTCATAAACTTTTCTATATTTCTCAATGTATAATGATTTATATAAGTAATATGGATCTTGTTTGATAGATCTCACTTAGTTTTATTAAATAATTTTTTTAAAATCATAAGAAGTATTACTATAAATTACTGAATATAATTTTTTTTGAGATTTGGACATTCTTTTGGGACGGAGGAAATATTTCCAATTGTTTGTGCGCAGAGCAAATTTGGGAAACACTAGCTACAGTATCCCTTTTATCTTTGGAGAATGTGAAAAAGAAGTGTCACATTACGAATAAAAGTACCATTCCCAAAAAAAAAAAATTGAACAAAAGTCAGACGAGGTTAATTTGGGTAATTTGCCGCCTCAACTCAAATCAATTATGCACCAACTGAGACTAGCACGGAAAACAGTGATAAAGTACAATCACAATCGCGCGTGGGATACACCATAGACAACCCATTGGGTTGTTTCTAGAATTTGCCTATTTGAATTAGTGTAATTCTGGATACACCAACATTCTACAATCAGACATCCCCTATAATGTTTTTGTGTGGCCAAAACTCTACTGCCCTAGGATTTAGTTAATTACTATATTCCAAAACCTAGACCTTAAAGGGAAATAATAGGTAACACAATTCAGTCTCATTGGATTGCTAAATTTAGCCTCTTGAATGATCTGTAATTTGCATTGTGAGGTTTCCATTAAAGTAGATGGTTCAATAACTTAATTTGGTCATGGATTACTGGCATGTTGTTCTTTCAAAAGTTGGAGATTAGTTTATTTGCATATGGAGTGCTCTTGTGGTTAACATGTGGGATGAATCATGATCAATGTTGTTGTTAAGGCTTACCGTTGAATCTTTGATCAAGTATATTTGTTCACATTGTTGTTAAGTGACTTGTGGATATAACCACAAAATTGTCAAACTGTCGTTCTCCCATGCAGACCATTCTAAGGCCCTTGTTGGTTGCTTTAGATTCATGAAAATTGAAACGTCGGAGACCATTCTAAGCCCTTTGTCGCTAGTTTCAGATTCATAAGTTGAAATGTCTCCTGATCCAGGATAGGCGCAATGCAGTCATTCTCTAGACGTCGCAACTATTTTTCTTTTTATGTTGTGATAAATCGACACATCCTAACAGGTTCAAGGATGAAATTAGTGGTGGAGCCAGTATCTTTTCGTATGAAGTGCTGAGATGGAGGATTAATTTTTCACCTATGTGGTTTAAGGATGCAAACCATATTGTCTTTCATAGATAATTTTGAATGCAAACGGTCAGGATTTTTTAAATCCTCGTGGCGAAATGGGCCTGTTTACCTTGTGCTTATGCTGTGGAAGCCGTTGTCTTCAATTAATAGGAAAAACCATTTAGCAGTACATTCAGGTCTTTTGGATGATAGGATAAATCGGCTTGATATTGTTTCTTTACGCATGAAGATGTATCTAAAAGGATGACCATTTATGAAATGGTAATCTAGAAATGTTATCGCTGTCATATTTTTGTTAAATTTCTCCTGTACTGCCTTGCTGAACAATAGTGTTGAGGAAGATTGAATCTCTCTCTCTCTCTCTCTCTCTCTCTCTCAAACTGGATTTATTTTTTCAGAGTGAGATAATAGTAACTCCTTTACTCCTTTATTTGTTTCAGTTTATAATTGATAACCATGTCCTCTCTCTCTCTCTCTCTCTCTCTCTCTCTCTCTCTCTCTCAAACTGGATTTATTTTTCCTCTCAGAGTGAGATAATAGTAACTCCTTTATTTGTTTCAGTTTATAATTGATAACCATGTCCTCCCTTGTCTGTACCAACTTCTCACTACAAACCATAAAAAAAGCATCAAGAAAGAAGCTTGCTGGACAATTTCAAATATCACTGCTGGGAATAGAACTCAAATTCAGGTATTGGATTTCTTCATGTACCTATTGACCCAAAGCATGTTGTATGTTTGCAAACTATATTTCATCTGTTATGCAGCATCCTTGCCTGTCTTATGTTGGTCAACGATGACTGACTGGGATTTATTGGTGGGAACGAGGGGTTGATATCAATGACTTTGCTTTATGTGGACCCAAAGGTTTTGTTTCCCTTGTTATTATTGTGTTTTATTTGAATTTTTTTTTCCTAGATCTATTGGTTTCTTATGCTTCGGGAAAAAGACAGATAGTCAGTTGCTATTGTTTTATTTTGCAGTCTTATCTTTTTTTTTTTTCATTCAGTCTTTTCTGCCATTGTTTTTTTAATTTTATTTTCAGTCTGATTTTTTTTTTTTATCAAAATTTTCTTGTTTCAATTTTTGAATACAAAGTTTATTTCCTTTAGTTCTATTTTTGTGGGAGAAATATTCTGTTGTTGAAAAGAATATTTTCAGTGTATGTATACCAACTAAACAAGCACTGATTTGGATTTTGTTTTAAAAAGAAAGTTTAGGAGATGAACTGAGTAGAGTCTTAAGGTCATAGTTATTCCAGAATGTTGATTTCAGAATTGTGTGGAAAACTTAGTCACAGACTCACAGAGAGTTTAGAGGCCCGTCAGAAGAGTGGCACAAAACCACCCTTGTTATGTTCGTCTGGAGAAGTTTTAGATATGTTTTGCTTGATAATGACAAGTCCTTCCCAGTTCCCTTATTGAGTGACATGGTGGATTAGTGTGTTAACAGCTGTATTATGCTTGTGCTTTATTCCCTATAACTAAGAAATGGTGGATGCAGTTTCTGTTAAGCAGTTTCATGAAATAGGCAACAAGTGACATATTGGTAACTGGGGGAAAAAAAAACCTTAGACTAAGCCCAGCAAGCACGTACTTCTGCTCTGTAGTAGGAGAGGTGAGTTTGGATTTCTCTTTGTATATTATGGATAACATACTCTATTTCGTTCTTTCCTGTTTTTGGAACAGGCTGTTATTGAAGCCAATATCATCCTTCCTCTGGTTCAACTTCTACAGCAAGCAGAATTTGACATCAAGAAGGAGGCTGCATGGGCGATCTCAAATGCTACCTCTGGAGGGTCTCCCGAGCAGATTCGGTGTGCCCTTTATCTCTATTCCTGTACATGCCTAGGGTTTGGTTTTTAGTTACTCATCTTTTCCTTCCCATCTCATTTAATGTCCAACTACAGCCCAACTAACAATGTTAGAACTGGTCATTGCCTAAAATATTACTTGGTGCGAATATCGTAGTGTTTTGCAATATTGTTCTAGAACAATATCTTTGGTAAATAATGGGGAGTACCAAATGCTATCTCGTCGTCAGTTTTCATCATAGCAACTTAGCAGGCCAGTTCTTGTTAACAACTCATACGGTACGCAGTTTCAGAGGGAAATTGACAATTCTATAGGTTACATAAGGGTTTATTAAAGGAACAAATCCCAATTAGTCTGAAAGACTAAAATCTCCCTATGAAAAATATAAGATAACAAAGATCCCGTAGAATACAAATCACAATGGTTAGATGTTAAATAGCAGCAAGTGTCTTATATGTTGGACTTCCTGTGATAAATGACAAGTTTTGCGCTTGCCGTAATTTGCTTATGAAGGTTGCTGAATTAGCGCACTTCAGTTGGTACTTTCGCTTACATGTTGTGCCAGAAGTGAAGATTGAGAAGAAAATGAATATAGTTTGAAGAAGAAGAATGATGACAAGAGAAGCAAGTGGAAGAAGAAACGAGGATACATATTCCAAATCAATTCTCACTATTGAATCATAAAGTCTATCTCTACCGTTGCATATGAACCTATTATAGTCGTCCAAGCTAACCGACAAATTCAATCAGGAAACAAGTAGGGGAAAAAAATCGTTAATACTTGCTGTCCGGACTCCAAAGCCGTAAGAACTTGATTGACTTCCCAAATAAATGAAAAGTTCCAAGTAGAATAGATTATTAGGCTTCACTCGATCTTCGTCATCATTTTCTTGTCCTCATTACATGGCTGCTTGATAAGTGTCCACACACAATTGGGCAAATGATTTATTGAGCCAAGGCATGCACTCATAGACGCAATTACTGTCGTCGCAGATTCTTGACGAGCCAAGGTTGCATTAAGCCACTGTGTGATCTTCTAATCTGCCCGGACCCGCGGATTGTCACTGTGTGCCTTGAAGGGCTTGAGAACATCTTGAAAGTGGGCGAGGCTGACAAAGAAGCCGGAATCAACGGTGGCATCAATTTATACGCACAAGCGATTGATGAATGTGAAGGATTGGATAAGATTGAGAATCTCCAGACCCACGACAACCACGAGATCTACGAGAAGGCTGTGAAGATGTTAGAGAGATATTGGGCCGAGGAAGATGAGGAAGAACATGATATCCAAAATGGATTTGACGAAAATCAACAGGGTTTTAATTTCGGGAATGCCCATCCCAACCTTCCGGCTGGTGGATTCAAATTTGGGTAAGGAGGGAAACTTTATAGGAGTCTGTTTTTGGTTATATCTTATCCGTCATCTTATTCCTTAAATTGTTTAAATGAGTTTTGAAACTTTGTTGTCGGTTTCCTTGTTGCCAAAAGTCGGGTTTTTTTGGTCTGACAGAAGCTGAATATGTTCTAAAGTGTTAGGTTTTAATTTTTGGGCTCAGCTAAATTTGTATATTTATGTATTGTTTCGAAGGTTATATATCTCAGGATTCTCCTATTGGAAATGAGGATTTTTTCTGATACCTGTTGGAGCGTTTTTCTAACCTGATGTGCAGTGATCGACTTGGAATCATGCAGTTTCAGCTGAAACACGAATGCGATGGGATTAACTTATTTACGGATGATCCGGAAAAAGGGGGTTTGCACCGAGCAAATCCCTGTTGTCCATTCCGAGATCCAACGGCTCGGATAATTGCGGATTCTGTTTTTTTTTTTTTTAATCTGATATGCTTTTTTGAGTTACCGTTAATACTCTTCCTGCATATGCGAAAAATTGTGCAGAGCTTCGTCAATTTCCCAGTACTGGAAAACATAGCGAACGGCAAACCGAGCGGTGAAGTGGAGAAACACGTTATTGAGAAATTTGATTGATTGTTCAATTATGCTCCGGGCACAATGTTTTTCTTACTTCATAATGCAATAAAAAGACTCGGCTTCTCCACAGGTGTGGTTTGTTCAACCCAAATGTCTCTTAGATGATCCAATCCATTCATTTAATAGGGCTCGTCAAATAGAATGTTCACGCAAACTATTATAAATGTTGATCGGACTCACTTAACCACTCCATCGAAATACTTTTATTAAAAAAAAATAGAAGCTCTAATCATTTTCATGAAAAATTAAATGTTCTTGTCAACTTTGTTACGGGTGTCCGATCAACTTGAATTTTTGCGAGGATAATTTATTGGACAATCTCTGCAATAAGGCTTCGATAATCGATAGAAGGGATAAATTTGTGTCCGCTACAATCTGCAATCATAAGTTGAACCGGAGAAAACTAAGCAAGAACAAATATACGGGGTTAAGTGGGGGCATGTGACTCCAAGTGCCCTTAGTAAGTTCGCACTAAATGCAAGTGCTATACCTTAAGGCTTAGTTTGAATGCCCATAATCTTTATTAAGAATAGGAGTTTGATTCTCAGAACTGAAATTTCTAGTATACCTGGAGTAATTCTATTCCAAAGTTTAGATTAATTTAGTAATCTTCTTTAAAAATCACTTATTGTGAAACTTTTTTAAGTCTTAGATTTCCTTTTTGTATGGATTGAGCCAAGAATCTACGATTTTTATGGGATGAGATAGATCATATTCCTTCTTACTTTAGGATTGTAATTGATCGTTGAGTATTTCATGAGGAGTCACGTTTCTATTCTTGTCAATTCCAAACGTAAGGAACATGAAATATGATATCACATTCTCATAAAACATCTCTCGCAAATGATGGTGAGACCCTCTTAATAGTGTTGTGAGTCTCACTTTAACTCGTGGGAGGGATGTTAGAATTGACATAAAGTTGGATGTGTCCCTAATATTGCTCCATTCTCATTCCACTTCAAGATTACTGTCATTCAAACGTGGACCAACACGGGCCGCCATAAGTGGACACACTATTTTTGGCATTTCGTAATTCTATCTTACGAAAGCAATAAATTGCCTACTTTCTTTTTGGTTAATTGTTTTCCTAGTTGTTTTCCTTATCTTTTGTTTTCTTTCCTTTCCCTTGTCTAATATAAATATCCAACTTCTGTTTTCTTTTCCCATTTCTCTTTAGACTATATTTGAATCCTAGATTACGGAAAATATCTAGGGTTATTTACCTGGACACCGTGTAAACTATACTCTCTAAACTATATCTAGGGTTGCTTTTCAAAAAAATAAACTATATCTAGGGTCACTCTTTTTGCGGTTGCAGTCCAGCCTCAAAACGGCAGACAATCTGTGACCTTACTGTTATTCATTTTTTGAACTAGGAGTGTCACGTGTCACTCAGCCCTCGTGGCTCCATCACTAATCGAGGTGTGCATAAATTAACCAAAATAAAATGTAAACAAATACGAACATTTACTACATCTGTCTCAAATTGTTAATCCTGTTCGGATTTCAATGTAGTTTTTAAACTGTTGATACTATCGTTCAATCTATAACATTTTCAGAAATTTTAAAAATTTCGTATAAAAGAACAAATAAAAATATATAAAATAAGATCCATATTGTACATAAAATACATTATAGATTGAAAAATATGACCCGTAAATTACATTGAAATCCAAACTAGACCAACATTTGAGACAGAGTATTTTATTAGCGGTAATCCTACGGGGACAGACGAGATTGTACAGACGACGTACCGACGGCACCGGCGACGGCCGTGTGGGTCCCAAACGGCCAATCCGAGCCGTTCATCGTGCTCGGAATCAAAATCCGAGTGGGTCTTCGCGGGAATCGAGGCCATCGGAGGCTGTAAGTGCTCGATCCAAAATCACCCCATTTCGAGCAAAATCATGGTGCTCGAAATGGGGTGATTTTGGATTGAGCACTTACAGCCTTCCGATGGCCTCGAT
>JAXBDA010002881.1:0-38802 GCA_036023075.1 Gaultheria prostrata | reverse complement strand
GTTCTAGATGCTGGAAATTGGTTTTTGGGGTTGCTGAATTCCCAGATTTTTGACCAACACTTCCTAGTGGACTTTGATCACTTTTGGGACTTCATATTAGTCGCGTTTGGACTCGTTTGACGTCATTATATCATATATCCACGATTCAATTGATACTCACTTATGTATGGCTTTCTAGCTTGAATTCAATTGATGTTTCATTAAGAGATGCGAATGGCTTTTATGCTAATTGTGGATACATGTTACAGAGACTGAAACGGGCACGTCCGGGGTGCCGAAACCGTAGTCGTGTCTTCCTTTTTGGAGATCGAGGTGAGTGTTTGATTCGCAGATATTTTTTCTTGGAATTGAACTGTGGCTTCGTGCCGAATAGACTTCGTGTCGAATTGTGGCTTCGTGCCGTGATGGACAATTGAGTCCTGAAAATTGGCTTCGTGCCGTATAGGCTTCGTGCCGGACTGTTACACATTTCTATTGTTAATCGTTCAGTTTATTTGAACTACATCTATGTCTCATTACACTCCTGGAACTCGTTCGAGTTCCAATTTTGCAGGTTTTGTAGATGTCCACTGCTACTCTCGCTGGGTGGGCGTAGCCTTACTCGGGGTTGCTTGTCGGGAGTGCCGGCAAGGCTTTGGCTAGTTTGTAGTAGAAAATGTAAATTAGTTTTTTTTTTCTTTTCTAAAGACTTCCGCTGTGGCTTGTAAAGACGTTAATCTTGTGTTATCAATAAAAGATAAAACTGTTTATTTTCTAGCTTTAGACATACTTTGGAGAATTTATGTTGTCTTGTTGCACTCTGAATCGGATTAAACTCATTGGAGGATTAGTTCGGGGTGGGGTGTGACAGTCGTGCAGGCCTTTAGGGGCTATTTTTCGCGTGTCTCTTGTGGTGGTTGTTTTGGTTTTGGGTTTGGCTCCTTTAGGTGTTTTGGTTTTGGCGGCTGTTTTGTTTTCTTTTGTTTCGGCTGTTGTCTTTTCATTCAACCTTGATTGGATGCCCCCTTCCCCTTCCTCATTCTCGATGTACCCTCTTCGAGTTTCTTTAATATATCTTCTTCTATTTATCAAAAAAAAAATACAGGTGGATGATTTTATTGAGCTAGCTACACACATAAATTACAATAAAATGGCCGCGCGGTCACGGTGTAATCAGATTGACATTTCAATAAATTAGTTAACAATGCGTGTCGAACAATGGTTCTTAAAATCTCAAATTTAAAGATATCACGAATGGCGCAAAAAACACCAGCAATGAACTCATGGTATACACCGTGCATCACATGATAAAAGGTAGTTTTAAATCATATCGAGATATTTGGGTCCGTGACGGAACCAAGTTTTCAAGTCGGGATCGAGTGACAGTAAAAGTATTAAATATAATCAGACATTAATTTTTTTAATTAAACTGGTGGTGAAAACGATGATTGATCCTTAGGATTAATCGAGTTGTGTTTAAACTAGCCTAGACATAAATTATTATTATACTATTTTTTTTGTAAAATGATGATAATGATACACTTTTTTTTTTTTGAAGAAGAAGTGACAACATTTTTTTTTTGTTGATCGGCAACAAATTTTTATTAAAAAACTCGACAAATGATACATTGAGAGAAAATCAAAATATCAAGCACAGAGCAAAATATAGGCTAAGGGAAAAACATTCAGCGAAATGCTGCTGAAAGGTGGAAAAAGGTTACATAAAACACAGTTCATGAGTTTAGAACATGCAAAAGATGTATAATTAGGAGATGAGTTTAGCTGCTTTATATATGAAGCAGCAATTCAATTTTCGGCTCAGATATTTTTGCTTCTTGGTTTTTTTAAACCAAATCCGTGATTATAATTGAAAGCACAGTTGATTATTTCCATTTTTTTTTTGCACCTATCAGTTTCATGAAGTTCAAACACGACTGTAACCATAAAGTGATGTGTTTTTGACATAAATGAGTGTTATGTAAAAGAAGATAAGTGTATATCTTTTGCAAAAACATTTTTCATTGCAGAACTCAATGTAAAAACTGTAACCAAATGTTAAATTTGGCTGACATTGATGTACGCATATGGAAAGGCATGTTTGTTAGAGACCGGACGCAAAATAGACAGCTTCAATGCACGTTAAATACGTTTTTCTTAAGACGTAATTTGCCCCCACCAAATTTATGAATTTGATGTGCACCGAATTACAAGCGAATCACCTCCAAGATACAATGAAGAAGGCAACCTTGAATCCCTTGAGATTTTTTGAGTCGAACAAGAATATGAAATTATATCTATGCAGGGTAAGAATTTGGTATACGAGAAGTGTTTGAGAGCCTTAGAATTAAAAGAGGAGAGATTGTTGGCATGGAAATCTTAAAATGGCGGCAAATATGCCGTTTTATAGCAGGGAAGAGAAGTGACTTTTCTAGGAAGAATCATGTCTCTCTCTGTTATGATTTTGAATCTAACAGTCACACTAACTGCTGGCCACTAATTGTCAGGAATAACTGCCACATATAACAGTACGTTACTACAACAGTCATTTTCAAGTTAAAATATAAACCGTCCGATCACACCTCTTGATGTTTTAACGGTGTAGATCGCATCTCTTCACCAATATTCTATCAATCTAGTTATCCCTAATTTTTAATCAATCGTGATCTCCACCGCAAGGTGTTACGTCTATCCGATCGAAATAAACAAGACAACTGATCAAAGGCTTTATAGATATATTGAAAACGTACATCCAAAACTATTACAAGTAATTTTTGTATACATATTTGAAAATACCACAACACAGTGTTTAATCACATAACATTCCTGCTATATATATATATATATACATCCACACTGGTATAGTATTTGTCTGCAGTACTACGTACGTACTGTACTACTGGAAACAAACGAGATCCTTAATTTGTTCTGATCATTTAATTCCTCTATTTCTCACTCTGAATCAATCATCATCTGTTGACCGCATGCAATGCATGCAACCAAAGTTTCCTTCATTTTTTCGGACAACTAATAATGTCTCAATATTCCTAGACGAGAAAGTACTCTACAAACACAACAACAGGAGGATAACAACATGCTGCCTCCCTCCTCTTGGTAGATACATAAATGACTTCTTGAAGAAAACCTATATATGTCTTTGTTATTTTATTTTTTGTTAGTTCAGAAATATTAAAATTAAGCTAGATCGATCGAGCAAAGTTAGCGAGCCACAGAAAGGCAGTCAAGTGTACAAACACAGTACGTGTTCATAGAAACTTAGTCCAGAATTAACCCGGGCCTAATGTAAGATCGTCCCTAATTAAAAGCTCCCTAATAGAAATACGGCTGTTGGTGAGGATTTTTAGGTCCTCTTCTTGTTCCGCACCAAGACAAGCAAGATGATCAGCACATTCATTGGCGTTTCTGTAGATGTGGGTCAGCGTAGAGGTGGTGCTCGCCAATATTATTCTAGCATCAGATATGAGGGTGATTAGGGATATGAGGGTGATTAGGGGCCGGATGGTTCAATACGGTCCATCATTGATCAATTTGACAGCGGTGAGAGCTCTCAATGTAGATTCTCAGAATTTCTGCCTTTTTCGAGGATGATGGTAAGGCCTTCGTAGATTCTCAGAATTTCTGCTTCAAGGCTCGAGTTGCATGTAAAGCTTTTCCAATGTATATCTAGTTTAATGTATACGCATAGATCATGTCTTTCAACCCCTCATTCCTGACATTATACTTTAGTTTTGTTTGGGATCTTCCCTCCCAAATAACTTAAAACATTTTAGAAAAGGAATCAAGCAAAGAAATTGGATGACATTAGTTTTTACTCTTTTCTATGCGGAATCGATAGTAACAACATAAACCCACGTACCTTCAAAATATGGGTGCAAATAGGTTTCAGGGATTTTTCAATCTCTCAAACTTTGGGCATTAAACAATGTAAGTACGTAACGTAGTTTTGTGGTCTCAAATTAATCCCCATTTGACACCAAACGATGTCATTTAGGTGTCCTGCAAGGACAACTCACGTTCTTACTAGGAGTCTCTGAAGTTAAAGAAATTAAAGTTACATACATTTTTATTTGGATAGTCCAATATAGATTTTATATTGGGTAGTGATTTTCACACCCGCGTTATTTATAATCACTCTCCTCTTTTTTTGTTCTCCTGTTATGTAAGTTTACAATTTTGTCCTTCTAAATTCACATCACAAAATGGAAAAAAAGAGAGTACATGGCTATAAATACGATCGAGTCAAATGCATGTGTAGGATGATGCATTGTATTTGTGGCTGACCAAACAACTTTCTTTCCCCTTCCTCCAGGCCAGTACTACTGGTGCAATCTGGAGTAGTAAGGTTTGGTCAAGCAATAGATCGAGGAGATCTTTGGTCAGTAGTACGTCTACTGAAATGGTCTCGATCGATCTGACGAGACAGACAGGCTTTGATTAAGGTTCTTCCTCTAATTTTTCCTAGATAGGATATATATATATATATATATATATATATATATATATATTATATAGTACTTCAAATTACTATTTATTCCATTATTATTTCGGTGGTAATTAAAAAAGTTATACTACTAGAGTATAAAGAAAGAAATGAAACCCGGCCAGCAGCCACAAGACAAACAATAATTAAAACAACGAAAGAATATTACTATGAGGGAATCCAAACATGCATTTGGATTAATGTCTAAGGTAATTAATGTATATCTTTATACTAGTACATATGTTTGTTAACTCTAATAAAAAAAAAAAAACACAAATTATAAATGATACTAGCTAGCTCCGGCCTTGAACTCAATCTGCCAATAATGTTTTTGTCTTCAATCAATATATAAATGGAATTCTATGCTGCAATTGAGATTAATGGTACAATTACATCATCACAATTTCCACATCACACAGGAGGAATTAATTTTACTACTACGTACTTTATCTCAAACCAGAAAATAAGAAAGAATTGAAGAAGAAGAACTGAAATTAAAAAAGGGGCGACATCGATCGTTGGAAATTTAAAAGGCTGCGATAATTAAATTCATTGACATGGGAATTAATTAGAGTAGTAATTACTGACCTTATATAGACCAAAATCGATCTTCACATTCTTCTTTTAAAATTCTCAGCTAGTTACTCGATCCTATATATGTAGCTTCTCGATCATCAAATTCTTTCTTCTTCTCCTCATCTCATCTGATCTGATCTGCAATGAATGAAGTAATGGTCTGGTCCGTATCGAGAGCGAGCCGGACGTTGCACGTTCTTCCCCGGCCGGCCACATATATTTAAAATCTTCATGATTTCTTTCTCGAGGCAGGCATCCAACTTAATTAAAATTTAAAACCAAACCATATCATGAATCTGCAATATTTTCTTTTTCTTAATCTCTCTCAATAACAATATGCATATATGCATATGTAACAGCAGCATCCTAACTCTCTCATCTTCAACTCCACCCATCAGTACTCATCATGAGTAATTAATCACATGCATGAAATCAAGCACACTAATCAGCTAATATCACCCAAAACCAAGAAAATATCCTCCTGCCCATTAATTACTAAAAAGGAGGCCTTGAACCACCGCCACTTCCACCCCATGATCCAAACAAGTCACCTGAAAACGAGTAGTTGGGCGGCGCATTCCCTCCCATATCAAAAACAGAAGCACCACCTCCTCCTCCACCATCTACCAAATGCCCTCCTCCTCCGCCTCCGGTTACGCTTGAAGACTGCGACGCAGCAGGATGAACCTGCCCACCTCCTCCTTCCTCCTCCTCCAACGGTAACCTTTCAAACACCGCATTTGCAAACGACGCAGCCATCAAAACAACAGGACCCGAAGCCAACAACGGACCCACCACGCTCCCACCCACCACCTGTCCCTGTCCACCTGACAAAAATATCGACAACCCACCAGCCCCAGGAGGCGCCGGAGGAGGAAGCACCGTCCCAGACAAAGAGAGTATCTCAAACCGGCCGTGTAACGTCACAACGCTCCCAGCAGGTGCTGCCGGCTGACGCAGCGTAACGTTGGAAACGGTGCCGTTCCCGCTGAGGACGCAGACCCCTCTCCCTCTCCGTCTTGCGTAAACTGAGACGCTCTCGACGATGTCGGCTCCGGCGGTGACTTCGAGCACGTGGGATCGGAGTGCGTTGGGGCTGTCGCGCGTGACGATTATGGGAGGCTTGGGCTTGTTTTTGGAGCCGGGTGGACGGCCTCTCGGGCGGCGGGAGGAGGACGGGGTTGCTCCGCCGGAACTGGTGGCGCCGGTGGGTGTGTCTGTGTCGGTGGTGGCCTTGTGATCTTCGTCGGTGGAATTATCTGAGGGTTGTTGGGTGGTGGTTTGTTGTTGGTGTTGGGGTAGAGATAGGGTTTGTAAGTGTAGCTGATCCGGTCTGAAGAGCTGGTGAACGTATCGAGAACCTTGACCCGGTTCGAACCCTGCCATTGAATGCACACTACATACAGATATCTCTTCTTCTTCTTCTGCTGCTGCTGCTGGCTACTGGTGATTTTATTTGGCTCTTGTTCGGAGCAGATTATTAATTAACAGAAGACTTTAAAGAAAAAAAAAACAATTCGAAAACGTACCCAAGAGAAGTTGTAAGCTCGATCAGGAATTAATATTGAATGATCATGACTGACTACTCATACCTTTGATAGAAATTCCTGACGAATCGATCAGTGATAATTTAATATATCACAAACAACCCAAATTCAGATCTAATTCAGAGTACCAGAAAAGAAAAGCGACAGAGAATTAGTAGCTAGAATGATAGTACTACTAGCTAGATCTGACAGCTTAGAGAGAAGCTCGCGAAGAGGAGGCATTTATCAGTACTGCCGCTGAATGGAATTTTTCCCAACTGGAAGGGTTTTTTTTTAGTGGTACTGTTGATAAGCTCTAGGCCTTTGTTGGGGATCAGAAGGGAAAAAGGTAAAGAAGATAGGAATGGAGAGAAAAAAAAGAAAGAAAACGAATTTGTAACTCTTTGGCACAAAAACCACTTCACCCAAAGTTTTAGAGGTAATTTTCAAGGTCTGGGTTGATTTGCCACCAAATGAGTATCCTTGTAGTAACCCTGATCTCATTCAATACAATCACCCTCGGACTAAGGGTTTCCGCAAGATGTATTTTTACAGATTAAAATATGACTATTCCTAATAATTATTACCATCAAATGTAATTCATCAATTTTATTTTATTTCATTTTTTGAAGCAAGCAATCTAGCAAACAGGGACATTATTGTTGAGAACATAAATAATAAAATTGTCATTCTCTCTAATAGTTTAAGCTTTTTTATGAGTTGATGGTTAACAATCTAATATAGCATTAGAGCAGACAATAGATCCTGTGTTTGAATCTCACCGCCTACATAACGATAAACAATTTACATGTGTTTAGCTAGCCCGCTTGTGAATGAGAGCATGGCTACACAAGTAAAATGATGTGTTTAAAACATAAATAGTAATAAGGTTGTCTCTCTAATAGTTTAAGCTTTTAGATGAATTGGTAATTAACAATCTAATAATTATACGGAGGGAAAAAACCTAGCATAGATTAATAGACGAACTGTGATACACAAACTTGTGTATGGTGTTTTAGAGTACCATCACTCGGGATTAGTTCTTTCTGAAACTACCTACAAAATTTTATGATATCAAATATATATCGATCTTTCTAACCCAGTAATATTTTAAAACCGTTAACAAGAATAGTGGCATTCCATGCCTCAATTTTATATAGAAATTTAATACAGCTCGTTAATTATTGCGTTGAAGTATTTTAGAAGGATGGTACTTTTGAGTTTTGATACTACATGATTTGTAGGTGCTTATCGCATATTTGTCTATGAAAACTCTATACGAGAAACATTAATTGTTAAAAAAAGAAGAGAGTTGGTACGGCACAGGAAAGAAAAATAGGAAAAGAAACTTTGAAAAGGCAGTCGACAGCTGTGATTCACCCGGTGTACAATACACCGAGTGAGTTACATGCGCGCGTTTGCTTCCTTTTCGTGTTCTTTTTTCTGTTTTTGTTTTCTGTTTCTTATCGAATTTCGAAAGAAAACTGAATCATTGGATTGCTTTCCTCGATCTGTAGGTGTAGATCACAAAATGGAAACTAGCAGGTGCATGATGAGTCTATGACATTTCTTCTGTCATAGTAATAAACTACCAACTCTTAAACGGTCTAAATATACGTTTACTTTGGTAAAGTTGGTAAATGAATTCCATCTCTTAGAGAATGAAAATTGCCCTGAAAGACCAAGAAATTCATTTTTTATTTCGACAATTATTGCAGCATACCAAATAATACGTTGTTTTATCCGTATTTAGATTTCTAATGAAGTAGTATGTGTCCTACGCTGAAAACAAATAAGCCAATTCTTTCCGTTGTAGACAACTCAAAAGTGATAGAAGTATTATTTGATAATAAAAAATAAATGAAAAAGTGACAGAGGGATGAGATACTAATTTAATCGAGTAGTGGGGGAGTACTAGTGAATAAATTAAAATAGAGATGGAAAAAAGAAAGAAAAAGCATTACATTAATATAGTAGAAAATGGAGTATTTGGAGAAGAGTATTCTAACATTTCTTTCATAGCCTTGTTCTTTGTGTTTCGAACATCAATCATACTTTTCATTATTTTTTCTTTTCATGAAGGAATATTTTTCTTTTCTTTTCTTTTCTTTCCAATGCAAGCCACAAGCTTTTTATTTTTATAAGTATGAAAAAAATAAAAAAGTAGTAAAATATTAAAACAGTATGAGTAGGATATATTCACATTAATCTTCCAGTGGACAAAAATGAAAAACGGGAAATGACATGACAGATCTAGAAGAAGGAGCTACAATTAAACCTGCGGCCTGGGGGGATTTTTGGTACGTATTTCTGACAGCCACGCATACGCACGTGGTTAACAGAAGTCACGTGCGGTCAACAGATCTAAAATTCAAAATGTGTGAGGGAGGTGGTCAGTCCACGTGGAGGCTGTCGGGACATCGGAACTTGGTCAACCTTATCTAGATTCATCCAATGCACCCCCATTTCAACCGGTTTTTATCAACAAAAAAAAAAAAAAATTGGATACCGAATGGATACCATGTATGTTCTATCCAAACGTTATATCTGAGCCGTTCAAAAACATATTGGACGATTCAGATCAAAATATTTTCTCTGTTTTCCTCTCTTCCTTTCTCTCTCTTGTTTTTTTGTCCATAATTCCGACGTCCAAAACCGAAATAGACTAAAAAATTGCTGGGTTTTAATTTGTTTCCTATGTATCCCTAGGTTTCTTCTCTAAAATGTGTGTTGGTTCGTTTAACGGAGGCTGAAAATCCGCCCGTTTTAAAGGCAACCCTGTCGTTTCAGTGCCCCACACTGCGCAATCGACAATAAAGCGGCCCACTTCTTGTCCCCTTCGCCTTGCCCCCACCCACGAAATACTCCCTCCCTCTCAAGATTTGTTCTAAAACGATAACTTAAAAATAATACATCATTTTAAAGAAAAATTCAATAGTATTTTTTTTTTAACAATTTGATAGATATCAACGGGTATTTTGAATTAATGAAAAAAGTTCTAAATATTTTCTTTTAAAAGACTTAAAGGTACTCGTTTTACGGACCGACCAAAAATTTTAGGACGGATGGAGTATTCATGGGCGAAGGCACCTTGGTACAACATGTGTCACTGGACCCCTCTCACTTTAGTTTTTGGTAAGGATTTTTGATAGTTTAGAGCTAAATTTTATAATTTTGACCCCGTAAAAATTTAATAAATTGTCCCAACTTGCTTAAATACAGAGAATTCTCAAGTTTTTTTTTAAGAGTTGATAGTACTACAAAAGAGGCTATCGTATATTATTTTTGTAATATAATAAGTCAATGTGACCAATTATAAAGCACAAGTGCATTTATATATATATATATATATGTAGCATACTCATGGATACTGAAAATGTGTGGGTACACAAAATAAACTACGGATTCGCGATAACATCGTTAGGATTCACACTGTTCTTTTTATAAATTTCTTTGACGACTTCATTCATGCAACAATTAATTTAGATTATTTGAGTTTACTATAAGTTCCTTATTTGTGATTGGCTAATTCCGTGGCGTTTCCATGTAATTGGAATCCTTTTTAGATGCTTGTTAGTTGATTGAGTGATGAGGAGTCGAAGACAATAATCAGCGTCTCAATCTAAGCGAGCAATCAATGCGTATATCATTTGGTTGAAGATTTATAACGTCAAAGGAATTCCGGACAGCAAGGTTAAATAGGTCGTTTGAGCCAACTGGAGCGACCGCTCAAGCGAGCCAGAAGATTCAATACGTACAGGATCGGCGTCGTAACAACAAAGTAAAAAGGTCACTCGAGCCACCTGGAGAGACCGCTCGAGCGAGCCATGCTAGGTCAAAAAGTCTATTTAAGACGTGCGTTTCATTCTTTTCTCTAAACCTAGCAACCACAATGTCTAGAGAGAGAGAGAGAGAGAAATTCGTGAGAGCAAAAGAAACGCTTGTGGGTTGATTCCTTGAGAGATTCAATGAGTTCTTAGGATCTATATGCTCGCATAATCTCTCTCAAGGTGGATTGTTTATCTTCTACATCATCTGGAGTTCTTTGATGGAGTTCAAAGAAGATTGGAGATTGGTCTAAAGGTGGAGTCCTGCGTAGATCAAGGATTCGAGTGCGAAGAAGCGTCTATTAGAGCGGTTCATGAGGAGTTAGCAAAGAAGTTCTTAGTCAATACTCGTATCCACAGACGGTTATATGAATGACGATACTCATGCAATTAAAGATCTGGTAGAAATTGCCGTCTCTCAACAGTAAAAATTATCTGTTCAAAAAAAAAAAAAAAACAGTAAAAATTAATTTTAAAACCACTCTACAAAAACTTGAATATTTAAAATCAAATTTCTCATTCTACTTTGGAGTCAAAATCATTATTGGGTACTGAGCGCTAACATTTACGGTATTAATGATTTATGCAGTGTGCGGTAGAAAACTGGATATTGCGCGTTAGTAAAATATACCTAGATTACAACAATTGGTTACTACACATATCAGATCAATTTACACTTTTGGAGGGAAGGCATTTAGAGATGGCTCATTAGTACTTGTGCAAACGAATTAAGAAGATTAGTATCGCTATGATGATCGATCGATCATGACCAGCTAACACCCTTTCTATCACCACATAACATTTGACCGTCCTCACCTTTGTGCGATGCATAATTTCTTTCAATTATAAAGTCAATCACCAGAAGAATTACCTTTTTAAAAGGCAAAAAAATTTAAGATTTTACATAGTAACCAAATTTAAAGGTTGCAAGAGATTAATTAAAAGGACAAGTGGAAACAGTATCACGGACGGACCCTATTATATTTCTCTCGACAATCATACCTCTGAACCTGGTTGGCCAGAGATAAAGAAACATAAAGAAGGGAAGAAGAACTATTGTAGTAGTAACATTTGTGAGATTCATAATTTCTCTCAAGTAAGAAATCAATCATCAGATCGAAGTAGTAGTATTGTTTTTAGTAGGCAGGGAGTGGATGAAATGAAAGGATACCAAATGATGATCTACTAGTACTTATGCAAGCCGGCCACGCTGCTTTTTTGGAAAGAAAGACCCACGGGATTGGATTGGATTGGATTGGGGCCAAGATGATCGATCTTATTTATCAATGGCACCCCAGCTCGATCAGTATCCTCCTCAATTGTCTGAAACATGGTAAGTAAAAAAGCATAATAATAACCTGACAACATTATGTTCATACAAATTAGAATTTAAACTATTGACTGAACCTAATTTACCACTTTCAGCCTTAACTCGAACAATTTATTCTGCCTCCCTGAGAGTTTTGTCGAATCAACTTCAGCATTCTCTTCAACAACATTATCACTGTCCCCATTCGGATGATCTTCAAGATCGTCTATTTCATCATGCAGATCTTCAGCCTGATCAGGAACTGTAACTGGCCCTGGGTTGAGTATTGCCAGCTATAGCTCGACTTACTTGTGATAAAGTATAGAGGACAAAATTAGTTAAGTCGAGATACCACGATATATTAGCATCTGATTGCAGAGCAAGTGTATTAGCACAATGAGTTAAGGGATCCAAGAATGCCTTCAGTTCAGAAAAAAGTGAAGTCTTATCTTTATTATCACTTCTGATCAGTTAACACCTAGAAACAAAAGATCTCAGGCAGTCGGGGTTGGGTTAAGATGGTAAACATAGTTCACAGAATATGGACGAGTTATTCATCTACATCCCGACTCATGCAAAATCAGTGCAAAAATAACTGACAGAATATGAAAACGTAAAAGGAAAACTATCAGATAGAGTAGTTATTCGTCCTTGAATTAACTGGATGTAAGATTTGTTTCAAAAAAAAAAACCAACAAACAAAAAAGGAAAAAAGAACTTACCCGGTAAGTTCTTTTGCTTCAATCCGTGCTTTCGCTTCAGCAATTCTTTTAAAGCAATAATCAGTGCATTCATGATAACGATTTGAAGCATATCTGCGATCTGGTTGCGCTCTTCCTTCTTCGGTCCTTTTATGCTACATACAGTATACTGCTCGGATTGCCTGAAGAAAGTACTATGTCAACACTTGTTTTCTGGTCCACCTTCAAAATCATAAGCAAATAAAGCTCGAAAAAAAGAATACAAAAAACAAATGAAGATCGAACACTCTAATATCACTCACGAGTTTATTAGGCTACATTATTATGAACAAAAAAATTGGCAGCACTGCTATGTATACATAAATGTTACCCAAAAATTACCCAGAAAGTGAAAATGAGTGGCTCAGATTCACTTGAGAGTGTATCTGAGCCACTCATTTCCACTTTTTGGGTACCATTTCTTGGTACTTAGCGTTTCTCGACTGAAAAATTGCATGTTATATCTTAAAGTGACAGTGTGTACGGAAGTAGGCCTATCAATCGACCGGATTGAATCCGAATCCTGTAGAATCCGAATCCGAAATTGCTCAAATCCTATCCGAATCCGAACTCGCTAAATCCGAATGCAATAATCCGAATCCGATCCGGATTTTTCCCTTCTCCATTTTTTTCCATATCAACCTAATACAAAAAAGTTTTTTTTTTTTTTTTTTCCCCAAAACTGGAGGAGAGAGAGAATTCAATGTGTGAAATTTACATAACTAGTTTGTGATGAATAAATCTGAAAAATGAAGTGATCTAGTTCACCAGTGATAAACGAATTTGAAACCAGAACCGTAAATCACTCTCTCTGTCTCTGTTTGTTTCTTATTGTCCTAATTTTTTTCCATTGCCATTAAAAAGAATCAGTAAATGAGAGAGAGAGAGCGTGCGCGCTAACATGCAAAACAGCCTCAGACTTTGCATTCTTAAGGGGAAGAGACACAGTGGAAAGCTTAATGGAATAAGCGTAACTCGCAAAATCAATTGAAACTTCTCCAATGAGACCAGATTTTGATGATCCCTGAAAGAACCCAAGAACACATTACATGATGCATCTAACACAAATAATTAACTCTGAAGGAAAGGGGTTAATATGAATTTTTCCTTTTTTTTAGTTTAGAGAGAGAAGATGTGAGGAGAGAGAGGTGGATTAAGAAAATAAGATTTTCTAAAATTGATTTCGGATCGGATTCTTATCGGATAAAATTCGATCATATCCGAATCCGATTTGAATTACCGGATTCGGATTTTCCCGAATTGGATTCAGATCAGATCGGATTAAATCCTGTCCATTAACAGGCTTATACGGAAGTTTGTCTTTGGCTATGTACTAGCTAGTGTTCTAAAAAACAATCATAGGTTCTGTTGGGGTCATACCAAAGACTACAAAATGTCCCCACAAATGAGAAAAATATGCACAAGATTCGCACGACTCTATCTACTGGAACTCACTCTGAACAGTGAACGTACTAAGCCAATAACATTGCTACTTCCTGCTTCAGAAACAAGAAACCAAAACTATACTCTCTCTCAAATCACACACACATGTACACACAGAAGAGAGACAGACAGGAGGGGGGACGATCAAACAAAAAAACCTGATACTCCCTCCGTCCCAAATCACTCACCCTTCTCGGAGAACCGTGCATTTTGCACACAAAAATAATGTATTAGCATAAATTTGTTTTTGAAAATTTTTACACCAATTTACAGATTTCATTGAGAAGACAAATGGACAGTTCCTCACAAGGGCGAGCAATTCGGGACTAAGGGAAATGAAAAAAAGAAGATAATCAGTACGAAGTCAAATTATAGTATACAAATACTGTTAGGATCGAATCACACATGCACACGATATACGAGTATAAACAGTAAAGAATCAACACAGAGATATACGTGGTTCCCCAAAACCGGGTACGTCTACGGGAGCGGAGAGAGAATTTGTTTATTGATGATCTGAGTACATAGGGTTTTACAATAGAGAGTATGTATAGCCACCGCATCTATTCTAACCCTAATCCGCATTATAGCCTAAATACCCATAATGCCCTTATAATGCCGTACCGTACCCCCCCCCCCGCGCTCCGCTCCGTTCGGTCGCTTTGCTTCCCTCACTCCGCTCCACTCGGCACTGGCCTTTTACGAGTACCTCTCATACACACCATATGAGCCACAAGTTCCAACAAATACATTGCACTAGCACGCTCGCGCAAGAGAGAGAGAGAGCAGTGGTCATGCGATTGAACAAATTCCCAAATCAAGACTTCCTGAGAGTAACGGGTCCGGCTGTGGTGCCCCAAAGTGGTATTGGGGCACTAGTGCTGCAGTTTTACTTATCACGGACACTGGGTTTCTAAACTACAAAAACAGATCACACTTTCTTGGTAAGTAAAGTCTGTGTTTATGGTAAGTACAATTGCGGTGGGAAAACAGCAAAGCCACTCTCTTTCTTGTTGTGGTAGTTTTCATCTAATGACTCAGATTCATCTCTTTTTGATTTAGTGAATTAGATTTAGTGGGACACCGGTGCCCCAATACTACATTGGGGCAGCATAGAAAAATTGAATTGGAGACTACGACCCCTAGAAGACAAAGAAGTGGAATAAGAAAGTCCTGTTCAATCCCATCGTCTCAAGGCGACCTTTTCACGATCCAAAACATTTTCCGGTTTTCTCTTCTTTCCCCAATCATTAGATTAATCGCCCTTAGACCAACGTAATGGAAAGGTTCAATGCACAACTAAGATAATGTCACCTCAAATGAGCGGTAAACCAATAATCTAGCTGAAGTCTCAAGTTCCTAAAAAATTTCTTAAGTGTCCCATGTATACTTTCACAATTGACCTGACGGGTTTTCTTGCATGCTAGGATCTTGGCAATTCCATTAAAATCCAAGTCAATTTCGATACGAAATCTTTCCCATGATTTGAAAAGACAATAGTAAATTAGTAATAATCAAATTCCCTAGCTAAAAAAGGGCCTTACTATTCATCACAAATTAAAGTAAACAAACAAACACGCAAAATCGTAGTTAATGTAATTGTAAACTTACAATAATGAATGCGGAAGCGGGTGGTTCAGGTTAGCGTAAGCGAACTTTCAACTAACCTGGTCTTTATGATGGATGGATTACGTGCTTCGTGCGTTGATCTTCAAACTGTAATATACAACTCCTAGCAATGCAGTGATATTACGAGGTTTGAGTATCACCCTCAATTTCCACAGTGCAAGAACTTGGATTGTCTTTTAATGGTCGAGAGAGTAACTATGGAGAGAGAACAATATGATTATTTTGAATCTCGTAGACCTTGATTTTCTGCAGGAGATTATATATATATATATAGGGATATGTATCCTAGATACATTAGAAGTTCCCAATCTCCTTAGAAAACCTAATCCATAGACTTCCAACTTATCCCATATTAAGATGGATTCTATTTTAGGGTGATTTTCTCACTTGATTTTATCAAGATAAAATCAAGATTTGAAGTGGGGAATTTTTTTGATAAAATCTGACATTTTGCATAGTTTATTAAAATCTGAGATTTTTGCAACATTTCTGATTTTATCAAACTTCTTCCTCACTTGATAAAATCACACTTGATTTTATCAAATCTTGAGATTTTATCAAGATAAAATCAAGTGGCAAACTCACCCTTAATGGGTCTTAGGTCATGTCTACATGGACGATCCAATTTGGATCTCGGACCCGGCAGAAATTTCTAACAGTAATAGTAAAAAAAAACTACGCCAAAAGCCGTATCTTCCCCAAGCAATCCAGATTCATCAATGCTCCTAGTTAATTTAACAAAGGAGATAAATTAAAATACCTAATTAGCAATCTGTGTCCAATTAATCCCTCAATTTATGTGTGGGTTCACACCAAATTCAAACCCATGCAACCTTCCCCCAGTAGTATGGGTGGGCGAGTTGAGCTCTAACTGGAGAGGGTAAAACCCGTACTCCCTCTTAGGTGCCCTAGCTCGACCATACAATGTGGATATGCCCTACAGGGGAGCCGAGCTAGAGAGGCCACGAGTAGGGCCGGGCGCGCAGTACGTAGTCGACCGTGACACCACGATATGGTGCAGGGTCAGGACCGAGCTACGAATAGCTCGGCCCCAGGGTCTACAGACCAACAGCAGTATAGCCGTCCTACGTGGCAGCACGGCTATACCGCTATTGGGCTAACAGAACGACAAAGCGTTCTGGAATAGTCTAGAATACTCTCTTACGTGATAAGAGGCGTATCCCGCGGTTTAAGGAAATGACGTGATCATTCCATATCAGATTAGGAATGTAGAATCCTATTGAGATTCGGAGTACACAAGCATATAGGAATGAGTCCTACATGGAAAGGAATGCTACTGCATAAAGGAGACCCGTATAGGAAAGGATTCCTAATGAGAATAGGATCCTTGGACAACCAGCACCCTACATCTATAAATAAGGTATGATACCCATGAAGAAAGGTACGCTGTAATTCGTGTTTACATGTTTTGCGTGATTTCCGGTTTCCTTCTAGTACGTGATACTAACTTAAGCATCGGAGGGCCTTTGCCACGAAGGGCAAAGGTGCTCTAACGGCTCTCTGTCTTGCAGGTTTAGGGGCATTATACAGATCCCAGAATTTTGCCCTCTACACTAACTACTAGTATAAATAATGTGATCACTAGGTACGTGTAAATTCAAGCCGGAGTAAACTATGGGTAACCACTTCATGTACACAAAATCAAAAATTTGTAACCACCAAATAAGTTCTAGCCCACTTGTGCAAGAAGCAGGGACAGACGAGAAAAACTGGGGTTACCAATTGACCCAGCATGCATTTCGACCGTCCAAAAGTTTTATACAGTTTGAATTTTAAAGAGAGAAAGAGGAGAGGGGGAGAAATCTGAGCCGTCCAAAACACTTTTAGACCATCGAGATGCGCGCTTAGACACCACATGTGCAGTACCCTATTTGCCACCCAAAATTTTCCCAGTATGGGTGGTGCCTAGTCAACCCACCTCGCAGAATTCCCTTTTCTAGTATAATAAATTATAAAGAGATTAGATTTCTTTCGCCGGTGGCGAAAATCATAGGTTTTCCACCACCATTATATTGGGCCCCACGATGCGTTCATTAGTGATCTGAACCGTTCATCTTGTAGGACATGCAGAGTAGTATTCTCATTCCGAAAATTAGCTTCATCGGACATTAATACATGTATAAAAATATTACATTTTGACTTATAAAATGGATGGTCATGGAAAATTTAACTTCACAGGATCAAATCGTCCGTTTTATTAACTAAATTCAACTTTTGATAGATCTCTTCATAGGATTCGGATCCTCTATGAGGATTTCTCTTTGATGATCTTGTGAGTTTTATTGTGGGCTTGACAACACATCAAAAAGGAGATCCAATGGCTTACAGCCCCTTCCTTATTTCTAAATCAAATTCTTCAACTATGGTTATATTTTCACTAAAAAAATATATTAGGAAGATATTATCCAAACACTTTTACTTATTCCGTTTATAATCCAAAATTTATACTTTAATCAAGTACTTTTCAACATCCGTTTCGATAAATGCTTCGTTTTATCAGATTTCTATCACCTAATCAATTGGATAATAATGTTGATTTCATGATTGAAATTTTTTTAGTCAATTGAGGATCAATATGACGTCCCAAAAAAAATAAAAACTGAGGATCACCGTCAACTACATAATATCACATATAATCACATATGAGATGAACAAACAAAACAGAAATGAAAATCGGTTAGGGGGTGTTTGATTTGAGTCAATTACTATCATTTAGATTTTGAACAAAATATATTATGAAGATATTATCCAAGCACTTTTACATATTCTGTTTATAATTCAAGAATTTTTTCAGTGAAAATATAATCATAGTCAAAGAATTTTGATTTAAAAACAAGAAAGAGGGTTGTGAGCCATTGATTTCCTTTTTGGTGCATTGTCAAGCCCACAACCAAACCCTCACAATATCCTCACAGATAAATCCTCATAGAGTATCCAGATCCCTCTTCATATCCAATCAAACTGATTTTTTGCGTGAATATACTATACTATGGACCCTGTAAGATGAACAGTTCGGATTATAACAATAAATGCATGGTGGGACCCACAATGGGCGATGGTGGAAATCCCTCCATTTCCACCGCCGGTGGAAAGAATTTATTCTCAATTATGATAAAATAAAGATTACGTAGTCATAATATACTATATATTGGTCTCCGGTTAAGGATATTGGGGACCAAAAGGCAGTTGGCCTAGCGGTAAGTAGCCCCTTCTATAGGGGTGAAGTTGTGGGTTCGACTCCTATGGATGGGATATCAACCCTTGTGGTTTGCTAACATTTAACTTCTAACACTAACACTCTCCTAAACTATGGGGAAAAAAAAGGGTATTGGGGTTTTAAACTTTGGCGTCGGCATCGGCAATTGAGGGTTGTGGCTGTGGCATGATGTATACCTCTCCTAAATCTAAGACGGTGGCACCGGCATGGCCTCAGCCTCGACAATTTGCTTTTGAGGTAGGGGCTGTTTTGCAGTGGGATGGTGTGGTCCTCTCCCAAATCGAAGACAGCGATGAGGCTGAGGCCATAGGCAGTAGTGAGGCGTAGGAGCGGGCAGTGAGTAAGGTGACAGCGGACAGTGTTACATTTCAATGTTCCCACGGTGTTTTCATATAGTTGGCATCCTGACAACGAGATATTTATGGTTTTGCTTGTTGGTTTTTAAAATTGAGAGGCTAAAGGGTAGGTTGAGATTCCGTGAGTTGCAGCACTAGGAGAGTCTTTATTCACTCTTCAAAACTCTCTCAATGCATTTCTTTTCTTATTTTACTGATTTTGTTTTTTTATCTTCATGATATATAAAAAAAAATTGTTGATTAAAAAAAACAAAAAGAAGTGCCACGAAAAAAGAAATGATACACCATGTTGGAGATGTAATAATTCCACCAACGACAAGCTTTTAAAAGACTACACTAACATCAAATAAAATGCTAGTAGAAAATTCATGACAAAAAGTCATTAATCATTACACAAAATGCAATCCAGTATATGTGACTCTGCATGCTCATGTGAGTGTTTGTGCATTTGTCTATATTCTTAGTATTTTTTAATTCTTGATCATGTGTCGAAGAAGAATGTCTTTGAGCATTGGTGTAATTTCTCTGAGTTTTTTCATTTGTCTTTCAATTTCTCCTATCACCTAGTGCGATAGTTATTTTAATTGGTTTTGAAAGCTTGTTTCAGCAATTAATGTTTTCTATGGCCATTGACAGATCTCAATGGAGCCGACCTCAATTGATTGGGACATAAGAGTCGACTTGATTTACCGTCACAATATTGAACAACCAAAAATACCGGTCTAATCTGAATCCATAAACTCCAACACATATCAGAATCAAACGGCTTGGTTTATCGTCACAATATTGAACAGCCAAAAATACCGGCCTAATTTGAATCCATAAACTCCAACACATATCAGAATCAGAATCAAAGTCTTCACTGGCATTTTTAATTCCAATTTTTTACACGAAAATCTTCTTTCGTTACTATGTCTGTTTCTTAGTGGTACTAAATAGGGATTTCTATTGATAGCAGAATAACATGAAAAAATATTTTTCTAAGTACTAGTAATTAATAAACCGTTTTCAAATACCATTTCAGCTGGATTATTATTTACACAATCAAGAACTATTTGCATTCGAAAACAACACAAATGACTTGTTCAAGTGCTAGTAGCCTAGCGGTTATCTCCTGGTTTTTTCACGAGGGAGCTAGGATTCAAGTCTTGGCAGAGGCGTTTGGAATTTAGGTCTATGAATAGCTTCTAGACTCTTTCTGAACTAACTCACTAATTACCCCGCTAACCCCCCACTGATGTATATCGAATGGAAAAAAGAAAAAGAAAAGTGAGGTCGACAATCCTATAGTCTACAATACACTACTCTTATACAGTGACTGCCAATGTATACCAATCAATAGGCATCGTATGCATGTAAACAAATACTCCTGTATTACATAGGTACAAAAACAGACAGTTTAAAACAAATCGCATAATTTATTCTGAAAGCGAATTTTCTGTCATTTCAGTTGATTTGATTTCATATACTTATTTAAATTAGTCATAATCATTTTAATAATCTCTATGGTTATCGGCAATCAAACTGTGTTTTACTGAAAACGGCTGCAATAATTGTTAAAAAATATTGTCCTACATTGCTTAGGAGAGGAATTAGTGATCATTTAATATATGTTGGGACCTCTCCACTCATTGCCAATTGGTTTTGAGTTGGATGTTTCCACTTGGTGCATGTTAGAGCAGGGCTCATTCCACTCCACATTAAAAAAAAAAATCGCAATCCATAGCCCACGACAGACCAACAAAAAGGCAGCACGATGATAGGACTCAAAAAGTGGACACACGTGACAGACCTTAAATGCGGCTGCACGTGAGGGGGATGTTAAGAAATATTGTCCTACATTGCTTAGGAGAGGAATATATGCTGGGATCTCTCCACTTATTGCCAATTAATTTTGAGTTAGATATTTCCAGAATAATTGGGTTTTTTAATATTATTTCTTTGTACTGACTTATAAGCGGACACTTATCTTGGGATATCATTTTCAGAAACAGCTAGCCTACCAATAAGTTCAGAAATACTAGTAGATAAAAACAAGCAGTTTAGGAAAATTAAGCAGTAAGCCTCGTATAGTTTGGATACCAAACAAACCAAACCAAGTTTTACTTAGCATTTTCCGACAACGAATAACAGTTTCTTTTCCACTCTTGACTCTTTTCATGGCCAAACGTTTATTTGGCAGGCAAAAAATATCAGACCACGCACTTCTCCACAATCTCTTTTAAAACCTAGTGGTGTGACGGAGGATTTCAATTAAATTTTCTACGACATTCGACATGGCAGCCGCAAAACAGTCGTTGAAAGTAACATTGAGTAATCAAATCCAGAGACACTCCGGACCCAACACAAGTAACTAATACTGAAGCCTGATCTTCACTTGACAATCGAGACATGCATAGCTAGTTCAATAATCGTCATATAAAAATATGCATTATCATGAATAGGTAATGTCATTATGTTTAGCACTTGGAGACACCCACGTTCAGCGCTCGTGAAAGAAAATCAAAAGTACTTTTAATTAAGATTAGATAAAAGGGAGCACTAATTAATGGAGACATATATAACGAAAGGTCCACATGCAATAAGCTTGACAAATTAAAGTCCCCAAGCACCACCAATTAATAAACCATTACTAAAAATTTGCAAAAATCGATTATTATAGAGCAAATAAAATGATTTATCTTTATTACGTACCCTCGTCAGCCCAACTACCCATGTGGTGGGTGGACACTGCGTATTACCCGTTTGTCGCCTTCCACATGAATCTTTTTTCCATCGGCTACCCAAGATCCTCTCATTTACAAATTTTAATGGGCTTTATTTTAATATCTTTTTTGTTCTTTAGCCAAGCTAAACCCCCTGATTAGCATTTCGATGATTATAATACTAATATGTGCGCGTGGACGACGATAAGTTGAAATGATTGATTATGGCCCCACCATTTGAATATTAATTTGAGAATAAAGTAGATGATCCGTCGGTCTACATGTTACGAATAGACAATCAAACAATCATTTATTTGTTCGTTTCACGGCCGGAAAAAGATTACATATGCTTATATTATTAGGATGCTACTTGAAGTAAGCATCTTCATTAAGCAGCGAGAATTGCGGATCTATGTAATCATTTGGATTCTGATTGTTATATGTTGTCGGTGATTAATTAGATATTACAAAAAAATTAATTTTGATTTTGATTTTGATTTTGATTTTGATTTTGATTTTAATTTCTTTTCGATGTATAAGATTTACTTTTGTCGACATATATATAGGCTATATAATTAAGTTGCATCGGTGTTTCATCAATATAATTTGCATTTGTTCATTCTCGGAACTCAAAAAAAGCATCTTCAAATAAATTTGCACCTTCCTACCGTTGGAATAAAATATACAGTACTAACTATTGGTAGCAATTTAATGACTATGATATGTGTTGTCTCCAATGGCCCAATAATAGTTTTAACACTGCTGGAGCACAACACTTTTTGTTAAATTTTGACCAAATAACTCCGTAACTCCCTCGTTGGTTATGATGCCTTTGCACTTCTTGGTGGTGGCTCGTCATTAGCATCTGTACCATTGCAACTTCATCTTCATCGGAGGAAGATCCGTTGAAATCTCCCCACAGTACCCTTTTGATTATGTTGCTCATGATATTAATTTGGAAGGGAAAATGTATATGGTAGATGATGATGGCGTGGTGACTGAATGAGATTGGAATATGTGTCTTTTATACACAAAAGGAAGGAAGGGGGGTTCAGAAAATTATATGAGAAAATTTGGGTAGAATGGTGGTTGAGGAAAGTTAGATGCAAAGTATATCTAAAAAGTTCAATTGAATGGTGGTTGAGGAAAGTTAGATGCAAAAAATATCTGAAAAGTTTGGTTGAACGAGGGTTGAAAACGGTGGATGACAAAATATCTAAAAAATTAGGGATAACGGGGGTTGAGAATGGTGGATTGAAAAATATCCAAAAAAATTAGGTAGAGCGCGGGGGTTGAGAATGGTGGATTGTATATTAAGTCCAAAAATTTAGGTAGAGCGGAGGTTGAAAAATTGGTTGGGAACGGGGGTCAAAAAAATTAGATCACAACGGGGTTGAAAATAACGTAGATTAGTTGAATAGGGGTTGAGAAAGTTAGTGAAAAGTAAGGTAGAGGAAAAGTTAGTTAAATTTAAAACTGTTTGGTTCTAAAATAGAAATAGAACCAACCTGTTCTATTTTAGCACCAAAATCCATTTTTTGGTGCCAAAATATGGCAATAGCTATAGCTATTTTCCATCTAGCATTGGATTTGCTCTAACAAGTCAAAAAATGACTCTAAAGACTCTTAAAAAATAGCCATAACAACTGGAAATGCTCTAACGCACACATTTCTACATAAATATTTACACACAACCACAAGGGTGAAGCGCCCCACAATGTATAATTATTTGCACAGCTGTGTATCATTAACATAGTTGAGAAGATGAATTCAATAAAGGATTTGTTCACATTGTCACTTCCACGTAGAAGAGTGAGTGCATGACCTGTGAGCCAGTACAAGAAAAGCTACTTCGTGGTATGGGATACCGTCACGTGGTGCTCGAGTGCCCACAACACATGACCCCGTCATCTCATCAGCCAGCCAAGTGGAGCCCAAGGCTCCGACTTTTATCTCTAGCTCACAAGTCCAACATCGGGAAAAAGGGAAAATGTCTGCACAGATTTGGGCGTTATTTATTGTCGTGCAATTCCCATTAAAAGAAAAAAAACGAACCTTAGTATGAAAGTTAATTGTGGTATACAAAACATTTACTGTAGTACATAAGTAGCAAATGGTATTTGTGTTTTTCAATACACCTATTCATTGAAAATAGAAAATGAAAGAGAGAATATCTTCCAAGATCCACCACAAATCAAAGAAACAAGAAGAAATTGCAGAGTCAAACACCAGAGAGTCGAACACCAGAAACATTAAGAAAACTAGGAGCCAAACATTAAGAAAACTAGGAGGAGACCACATAGCATTTAGCAAGAACAAAAAGCTAAGAGCAAAAAAACTGATTTATTTAGGTAGTGCTAGTCTGCAAGTGGGTGCCTGTGCAGTTGTCAAGGCTCTTTACCCCACCATGCATGAGGTGTGGGGTTCAAGTCCCACCCTCCCCCTAACACTAACTTCTAACCACTTAAATTCGACTCTCATCTTACCCACCGTTGGGTTGCACTCAGGATTTAAGTGGGGAGCGGTGGCGGTGGGTTGCCGCACTAGTTCCCTCATAGGTTTACATTGCTTGGGTGGGTCCACTGAGTGGCTTCCATGGGGTGGTTCCTATGATATCAAAAAAAAAAGGGTAGTGTTAGTCTCGATTGGCTGCTTTACAACCTTACCCCTTGACTTTTGAACTCATCTGTTTCATCAACCAATCTAATGTCCTTAGAACCAAAGTTACCAAACAAACCTGTCAAATTGACTGAAGTACTCCTACCCAAGTTGAAGTTCTTGTGAAACAGCTTTGCTTATCGACATCTAAAACGCTCTAGGATTCATAACCTGTCCATATCTCCCAGTACTAGGACCCATAACACACATTGGATCACCATACCCATTGTTTAGATTTGTATGACCCCCAGAACAGAAGCAATGAAAACCCAAACAAGAGTTCTTTCTTGAAAGACCCTTTTGGGTGAGTTTCCTTGTTTTTTCCAAACATGCCTCGCAGCAGGATCCTAACCGAATCTCATTTAGTACTTCTAGCACCGACAAAAATGTGCTGCAATAATACTCTCATCAACTTGAGCAGGTGGTGCATTGATTTATGACTGAGTTAACCTCGTATATACACTATATGATGCCAGCAGTAGTCTCATTTCCTCCAGGCTCCAACTAAAATAATCCAAAGAGCCCCACACTCAAAAGAGTATATTCTTATGTTCGAGAGTCATTTTAAGCTCAGCAGTCCGGGTCTTATAATTCTGGTTTTCAAGTACCTAAAGGTTTCTCAGAATTTCTAAGAAGGTCAAAGTGAATAAATTAGACTAGGGAGAGACAGAAATACAAGGTCGTAACTATTATTTTAATAAGCATCACATATATATCAACCAAACATGAGCTTCTCGTAAAAATACAGGGCTTCCCTTCATCTAACAAACACTACAATCATACAAGAGTTTGAAGAGCGTCAACAACAGAGTAAAATGACTCCATCCCCGTTTTTAAGAGAGATGGCTGAAGCAAATAGACCTCGTGATGTCCATACCTCAACCCAAGAACACCACAAAATGATAGCATATTATTAATATATACGGGGACCAAAAAAAAAAGAGAAACAAAAAGTAACACGAGACAAACAAAGCTTATTAATTTGGTATAAGGTCTACAGAGTACACTCTACAGCCATTTTACACAGATACTTATTGTCCCAACAACTTTCTTTTTAGTAGCATTTACAGCCGGAATACTCCCTCTTTGATGGAGCCATCATAGGAAATGAAACATTGAAACTATAAGCTCATATAATAAACCAAGTGCCTAAAAGGCCACAAAGATTTTCTCATTGTGCCCTGAACTCAACTTTCACCGTTACAAACCTGCTAAAAGCATCCGTGCCTGCAATTGTTGGCCCTAAGAGTGTCCAAGTAGAATGCCTTTCAGCAGATTCTCCTCTTCACCCCAAGAAGGGAAAAGAACGTAACAATCATCTTTAGATTGTTGTTATTACAAGTTATGACATTCCCAAAGACGGATGTCCTGGTTATGAAAGCGACCAATCATCTCTTGCCTTACATGTAAGTAAGGAAAGAACCAGATAATCTTGTAAGGGCAGTATGTATGCTCATCAAGTCAGCAGTGTCAATAACCCATGCGATGTTAGAGAGAGACAACAAAACCATCAATTAGTCTCAACCTGTACATCGACCAACGTATCATAACAATTTTAGCCTGACATTGCATTTTCCCAGCTGAAAGCTGGCATTTAGTTCATGATCCAGATGAGGGAGGGAAGGTTTGCATGCTGCATGCATGAAGAGTAAAGTGGTTCTTGTTCAACTAATGAACAAGCCAAGCCAGTAGCTGTTTGGGAAGCGACAGAGTGGATGCTACTTCAACAGCATTACTTGGGAGACCTGTCAGATATGATCCTAAAGCGGTATAATTGACGTAGAGAATGAATCTACCACCAGAGGATAAATGAGCTTTTACAATGAAGAAGTGTTGGGAACTTGTGTCAAATATTGAGCCCCACATCGGATAAATAGAAAAAGGGTTGGAGCTTAAAAAACAATTGGGTGGCTCACCACTTACAAGGCTTAGCCTTTTAGGGGGATATGGGTCATTCAATGTATATTGGGTCTAGGTGACAAGGTTCTAAAACTCGCTAGGCGCTCCCAGGGCGGCCAGGCACCTTCTAGCTTCCAAGGCCGAGAACTCGGCGCCTAGTCAGGCTAGTCGGCAAGGGCCTTCTAGCGCCTAGGCGGCAAGTACTCGGCCTTCCAAACTTTTAGAACACTGCTAGGTGATATGGTGTGGCCTCCAAGGATATTCCATAATGGATTGGAGCTGCGCGCACGTGGGAAGAACCTCAGGCGGATCAGATTCCCAACAAAAAGAACTATTGAAAAGAGTGAAGGAGATGTTTGACACAAGACATAAATTGCATGTCAAGTGACTCCGCTGATTCCCCAGCATATATAGTTTTAACCATGGTACCCAACCTAGTCACTTCATTAGGACAAGTCGCTACTGGAATTGCTTCATGAAGAGGCCAATTACCTAGTCAGAAAAAAAATGTCAAGGAGGGATTTCCCAGCTGAAAGGACCAGGGTGGTTACTAAGTCTGCACAACCTCTAGTGTTCAATTTATCCAGATTGAGTATTGTCTTAATTGGCATAAAAATAAGTGCCAAAACATATACTCGGGTCTCAGATCTTTTTGTATTATTCAAGTAATGGAAAGATTGTTCAGAGACAGGAAACATGAGCATATGTGTTGTATACATCAACTATATTGAGCTAGTACTAGTTATTACAATGTGCTGATTCAAAAGATGCTACATCAACACAACTGCCTTACACAAACATATATCACGAGAAATTCACAACTGGACTCCCAGTTGTTTATTGTAATTCTAATGACCAAAAAATCATTTATGATTCGGGTAAATAATACAAAATTACAAAATGACACTCACTTAAAAAAATTCATCCCCACGTCTCGGTTTCTGTCGATTGCAAGCTAACTCACAGATTGCGCCACTTTCCTTAGACTAGTCTTCTGATTTGTTAGTTCTATTCTTGTTTCCATATACCAGACCTGTTTCCTGAAAAACAGTCCAACCAAGTGGGAAATTGATACAAACGTCAAAACACAAACTTAAGTCTCATATGATTCATATGAATATCGAATTGTGAGTGATACCTGAGGATCAGGAATGGGTTTTCGTTTCTCGACGTAACGATACGGATCTGAAGCTGCAGCTAGAGCCGCCCTTTCCTGTGGAAGCAAACACCACTCAATATCACAGTTGAGAATATTCACAAAAGCAAATAAAACCCATGGGGATTCTGCTTTAACCCTCAAAACTGAAAGTGAAGAAGAAGAAGAAGAAGGACCTGTTGTTGTCGTTTGAGTTCTTGTGATGGTTTGACCCAAAGGAAATAGGCTAGGGTTCCGGCGACGACCCAGGAGGCCAAGTTGGTTCCTCCCCTCAAACCACCCATCGAATTCCCCACGAACGACCTCACATTCCCAAACGTTCTTCTCCAACTGCTGCTCCCCATCACCAACACAATAACACAAAATTATATGTTCTTCTATCGAAATTCTTCTAGTCTCCTACAGCCAAATCCTCACTACTAGGTTTTGTCTGAATCAATTTCTTGCTCCCCAATTTTTGCTGCTTTCCATTTCTACTTGTGAATTGCGAAACTGCTATTGACGCCGAAATTCGGTCTAGAAGGAATGCGGTGGGCCGGCGGCATACGGTTTTGGGCTCTTCTTAGAAGTCTACCGGAATGGCCTGTGTTTAAAAACCACAAGACCTGGGGCCCGTTATCACCAATACATGGAGCAGCAGCCCAAAATTTAATACATCCCCTACAGTTGTTACGTTGTATAGAAAGAATGAGAAAATTAATTCTTCGGTAACTTTTTTTTATAGTTTAGTTACCAAAAATAAATTCTATATGTAACGCGTATGTTCAATATTTTCATTGGAAAATACTTTGTTGACAAAAGGGATCTTGCAAAAAAGAAAGAATACTACTCCCTCCGTCCCTTTTATAGTGTAGACATTTTTATTTTGGGCTGTCTCTTAATAAGTGTGTGTTTTGAAAAGTTAGTGGGTACATTTCCTATTTTGCCCTTAAAAGTAGATTCCTTTTTGAAAAGTTAGTGGGTATTATTATATTGATAATGGTAAGTAGTGGAAAGTAGATGTAAAAGTTGATGTGAGAGAAAATAAGTTGAAATTACGATGTAACACACTTAAAAATGGACGGAAGGAGTATGTAGTTTCCTATAAAGTTCGGAACGAACACAGAAAAATAAATTTCTTTTTCTTTTACTTTACTTTTTTTTTAAAAATATATTTCTCACACTCACACAACATTTTCAAAAATTGATTGAAGCCGAGTGGGGAAAGATCTCCGAATTCAATAGATTAGGTAATCAATTACGGTGGTAAATTTCCATAGAGAATGAAAGAGAAATATGGGAGTGTTTGTGAGAGAACTGTTGAAACAAATTTTAGATTCAAATTTCAAATTCTGCTACTAATTCTATATTTTAGATTTAATAGGAGCAGATAACTATGTTTATCATAGTTGTGAAATTACGATTAAGCTGCAATTATACTGATACCGTTTAGGTGAAAAATCAGCTTTTATAAAACTTCAACCGTAAAATCTACTCCGAAAAGCTCTAGAAGCTAACCAAACCTAGCTTTCAGAGTTTAAGAATTTCCTTCCTTTTTTAACTTTTCAAAATCTATAGAATTTGTTAGTAGAATTTTTGGTAAACACTCCAAATTGATTTTGAAAAGCTAGAATCTCAAAATCTGCAAAATATTTTTTCGTAAACATCCTGTGTCTCCTAACATGTGAGATGGGATTCTAATATTCACTGTAAAAGAGTCAAATGGAGTTCTAAGAAATATGTGCAGTCCTGCTTGGTTTGCTACTCTAATTGATCATCAATTAAACAGGTTTTAATTAAATCATTCATAAGTCGAGCTCTTACATTTTGCTCCAGCATTTTCCTTTCCCAGCCGGTCCTCCCACTTCATATCTCCCCTCTCCCTAGCACCCACTCCCACCTCTTTCCTCTCGATTTTCTTAGCCGCCTCCTCCTCTCCTACCTTTCTAGTTGTGAGTTGGTTGAGACTTTCTTTTTAGGGAGAAAAAATCTCCCACTCTCTCCATCATTTTTGAACGACGGAGACCCAGATCTGGAGTTCTAGAATCTAGATCTGGGCACTAGCTCTTGCATGGAGACCCTAGTCGGTTTGGTTCGGGCAGCGGCTTCCTAAGCTCTACAAGGGCGCTGATGAAGGCGTTTGAAGGTAGTTCAGGTGGCGATCTGGCGGCGGGAGTGCGATCTAGTGACGGTCTTCCATCCGTTTGAAGGTAGTTCAGGTGGCGATCATGCAGCGGGAGTGCGATCTAGTGACGGTCTTTCATCCGTTTGAAGGTAGTTCAGGTGGCGATCATGCGACGATCATGCGATCTAGTGATGATCCTCGATCCACCCACCTGCATGAGCGGAGTTCTAGGTCTGACATTGACTCTGAGCGGCTTTTTGTTTTGTTTTGTAATGTTCTTTTCAATATTTTCAGACCTTTTGAGTCCATTGTCATCATTAATTTATTTGAATTCAGTTCTTGGTTTCCTAAAAAAAAGAAAAATTCAAACTTCTTTTCTTTTTTTTTAACGAAAATGTTAAGATATGGGAAAAGTTTTGCCGAAAACGATTAGGAAAGAGAAATAAACGATTCGGATTCACATGAATGAACGGTTCAAAAACGCTTTCCTATGAATCTGAACCGTCCATTTCTTTTTCCTGAACGTTTTTGGGGGAATTCTTCGTGTATCCTACCATCCCTCCGTTTCTACCATCCCTCCCTTTTTAACACAAGTGGATCTTGAAAGAACTTTCAAGGATCTCAAAATGTCAGTACATTTTAGTGGCCTAAATTATTGGAGGAGAAAAAATGTCGGTACATTTAAGTGGCCTAAATTATTGAAGGAGAAAAGAAAGGCATCTTTTCCTTTTGAAATTGCAGATTAGAAATACCAGAAATGTCGATCCATACCCCCATCAATCCCATTAGATGTTTTAAATCTTGCAAGTTGTGACACAGTCATTAAGAATTAACTTCAGAAACTAATTCTAAACCTGTCTAGAGATTACGGGAACAAAATAAGGTTTATTTTATTACAATGGCAGCTTTCAGAGCTGTTAGATACTCTATCTATGTAAACCTCAAATCACTTGGAGTTGGGGGGCCCAAACGAACATGAATGGCTGTTTTGAGTGGGAGATGACAAAAGCAGAAAGAAAGAAAACTAAGCTGAATCATCTCTCTCTCTCTCTCTCTCTCTCTCTCCCTCCCTCTCTAACCCCACTTACCCACCACATTCAACAATGTTAACAAAATCAAGAATTTGTAGCCTACCAATTATCTCATGGTTTTTTCATAAATGAGATTAGGGTTCGAGCATCGACGGAGACACTTGGGGTTTAGGGTCATAGATAGCTTCTAGACCCCCTCTGAACTAACTCACTAACTCCCCGCTCAGGTATATCGAATGTAAAAAAAATAAAAAATTAACAAGCCTTCAACATTCCAAAATGTAGTAACCCTACTTCCACTATAGTTTCTTTCATTGTCTTTGTTCTTCTTTCCGATTCACTCGACTGTGACAGGAAATGTTTATTCTTGGATTATGATTGCATGACTACGAAATAAAATAACAATGACAAATAATCCATTAAGCGGATCTAGCCGGCAAAATGCTTCCACCCATGCTCGAGGATATGACCCAGATTTAGACTAGGTCTCATGACTAGTATCACACATGTATCATGACTCTCTTAAATTCAGCTGCAAGAGCCAAGGGCCACCATTGCACTTCAGACGATCGCATTAGAAAAAGAACACGAATCAGCTGCATTCACAGTTAGTGGCGGACGTAGGAATGCCATTTTTTCTTAATTTGCAGGGACCATTCTTTAGTAATATTACAAAATAACTCAAAGTACACAGTAGTCCGCGTTATTTTCCATCTTCGTATGGATTGGTGCTTGCATACCGGAAGGCATCCCTTGTAATTTAAGGCACGCTTTACTGTTTTGCAGAAGCCCATTGTGTACTACGTTGTAGGAGAGACATACACCACAACAGACACCAGCGGCGACCCCAACAAAACAACAAGAGAAAGAACAGATGAATCCCTCTCCAAACTCAAAATCCTGATAAATTTAATCTTGTGTACAAATGAACAGGAGATGAAACAACAATTGAGCCAGTACTCAAAAACAATGTGGCCCCCAAGCACAAAAAATAATAACACAACACAAATCAAAACAGAAGAGGGAGGACAAGTTTCACGTTCACAGCCAAGACACAACACTAGCTCGACATCCGAGGGGTCTCCAGTGGTCACACACAAAGACACAGAGAGAGAGACACTAAAGTACAACCATGCAAGTTGGCCTAATGTCTCCTCATAGCACATGATTGCGATCTTTATGTATGGACAAGCGATCTCACATGGGTATTGTTCTCCTTTGTCCTCCCTTTTGCCTTCTCCACCTCTTTGGATGTTTGCTTGGGTCTTTATTTCCTCTTAAGATGAAAGCTTGGAGATATCTCTTATTGATCTGTTGTATTTCAGGTGGGCCTTCACAAGCTGCCCAGCTGCAATGGCAGACATCAAGGATAGCTCACCAGCCAAAACTGATCCAGCTACTATGGTGGCCAAAAGCCTTGCGTTCGATCCTGGGGACTCTTCACAACCACCTTTCACACCAAGAAGGTTAAGGCAAGCTGACTGAGATGCCAGTTGAGTACCACCTCCAACTGTGCCCACCTAGGAAAAACAAAACCAAATATGATACGACAGTACAGAAAATGATCTTGAAAAACTCAATACTAGCAGCAACATTTCACACTTTTGAGTTGCAAAATAAGTATGTCTTCAGGGATGAAAAATCCTCATTGTGAGCAGTAGTCAGCCTCTAACAGAGAGGTACTCGGCCTCACAAGGTCCTCAGATTAGACCATATACATAGCCTTGAGCAAAACTTCACGTATCTTTTCTTTTAATATACGAGGACAACCCATATGTATCAGATTTTACTGGACTATGTGGGAATATAAGATCACCTCAATGGAAGGCATGGTCACTGAAACATGAAGATCCTTTCCATCATTGACAGCTTCCATCATAGTTAGGCAGTGGGAACTCTCAATGTTCTGTGCTGGATCCTGCCCAGTAGCTATGAATACTGCAGAGACTATATTGGCAGCATGGGCATTGAAACCACCAAGAGCACCAGCAATAGCAGATCCAGCAAGATTTTTAAGCATGTTAAGCTCTACAAGTGCAGGTACAGTGGTTTTCAATACATTCCCAACCACCTCTCCACTGATAATTGCCTCGCAAACAACAGACTTTCCACGCCCTTCAATCCAGTTAACTGCAGCTGGCTTCTTGTCTGAACAGAAGTTCCCTGGAGAAAATGAGAATTTGGGTTAAGAACCAATTAACAGGCCCTTAAATATAATGTCATAAAAATAAACATCACTTAAAGGCTTAACTAGTAAGTCAGTAAAGTGGAACTAGCACAATGAATGAATTTTTTTTTAAGACACTAACTATTATGGAGGTATATTTACAATCAAACAGCCACGTATCAGATATAACATTTGTAATCAAAAGGTCAGAAACCCTGAATCTAAGAACAGTTGAACATATTAATTATAAGGCAACCCAATCAGATTAGCATCGAGTCCCAAAGTGAGAGAGAGAGAGAGAGAGAGAGAGGAGAGAGAGGAGAGAGCGTTACCAGAGATGCCAATAACATCCATGTCTTGAAAATCAGCTTGGAGGTAATCTAAAACGTATTGAACACCTTTGGACACCATATTCATCCCCATCGCGTCCCCTGTGCTGCAGCTAAATCTCATGTAAAGATTTCTCCCTGCAATAGAGCACTTAATACCTTGGAGCCTTGCAAATCTGCCCGATCTGTAACAAGAGAAGCCCAAACAATGTTCAAGAAAATGCTAAAAACACCATACACCAATCATAAATAGCATAACACAGGTGCAAAAACAAATCCTGCAAACTCGGAACACGTCAAACTTCAAAGCAGAAACAATGAAACACAAGATAACAAAATCATAAGCAATTCATTGTGCATACAAACAACATTCAAGCATCAGACATGAAACACATGAGGCCACCTCCATTACTTTATTTCTACACGTCATAGATTCCTGTAAAAATAGGAGCGTTGCAAGTTTATTAAGATTTGGTCAGATGTCGGTCCTTGGTTATAAAGGCTTTGGTTCGCAAAAGAATTTGAACGCGTTTGTAACCCTTTTTCCCCAAATTAAATTTTCATTTATCGAAGAATCAACCTAAAATCAAAAGAGAGTAAAACACAAATCAGACACACAGTGCATTCAGCATTTTGGGCGGATATGGACATCATCTTTTGATTGTGGATTCAAACCATATAAAACTTTTTTCCAAATCTATGTCCAACAATGACAAAAGTAGTCAGAAATTTATCCCCCTCACCTCGTTTCTACAATTTCACTGCATTCGTACACAGAACCAACGAACATTTCTATGAAATACAACAGACAAAACAGATACTACTACCATTTTAGTATTTCAACCATCAAACTTGGAGAGGCAATAACATAAACAAACATGTCAAATCTATGAAACGTGAGTAATACTAGCTTAAATCGAAAAGAGACTTACTTCCTAAAAACGTCGGACAAAGTATCGAAATTAAGAGGATTTTCCAAGAAGAATTTCAACTCGGAAGCTCTCTTGGCCGTAGGAAACCTGACAACAGGAGCTCTAGTCATTCCATCTCTCAAAAGAACACTCGTGGCCCCACCCGAAGCATAAATCGCCTTACAACCACGGTTCGTACTCGCAACCAAGCATCCCTCCGTTGTAGCCATTGGCACCGAGTACTCACACCCGTCCAACAGCAACGGCCCGGCTATCCCAACCGGAATCTGCACATACCCCACAGGCATTTCGCAACACTGTCCAAAAATCGACTCGTAATCAAATCCCTCCAAAGGCAATCCGCTAAGAGACCTCCCTGTCAGTCTCTGCACCGCCTCGCGTCGAATTGACGCGGCCCGAAGGCGGTTCCCCTTCCCGAGTACTGACTCAAGCGTATACGAAGGAAGCGTACCTTCAACAACCGATTTCACGACTTCTTCGTCCTCCAAGGAAGTAATTACCTGCGGCGGATGATGATCCATCATGTTCGGAACAAGGCAGGAGGAATCTTGTTCGATGACGCCGGGGACGGCGGCATCAACGTCCCATGATTCAGAGCCACGCGCGATGAAGGATTGAACGAAGCCAATGCCGAAGAAGCCTAAGAGGTAAATGAAGGAGGCGATGAGGGAGACGATGGCGACGAGTTCGGAGAGAGTGACGATGTGGAGGGGGGTATGGGAGCGGATCTTGTCGCGCCAACGGTGGAGGAGGAAGTATGAAACGGAGAAGAAGAGAGTGAAGAAAATGGCGTTGGTTAGGTATAGAGGGAGAGGGAGGGCGTCAGAGGCTTTTGGGGTTGGTGATTTCTTACGGTGTTGGTCGTGGTGGAGACGGTGGTGGTTCCCGGTGAAGGCGGCGGTGGTGACGGGAGGTTCCATCCGGATATTCCGGCGGAGGAATTAAATTACTAGGAGGGAGGAGGAGCGAAGGAAGATTACGGGAAATGTGGAGGGGGGGTTTTATATATTTGGGGTGGTGTTGGCCGGTTGGGCAATAAGAGATGCGCTGGCAATGTGTCTAAGTGTCGAGCGGACATCATCCTACGTGGTGTCCGAGCGCAAAGGCCGTCCAGAAATAACCCGATATAAAGAGAGAAAGAAGAGGGAGAAAGAGGAGAAAGAATAAGATAAATTTGAATCGTCCAAAATATTTCTAGATGTCCAAATATTCAAAATACTTTTAAACGCCCGGATATACATGCACAGGCAGCACCTTGTACGACTTCATACAAAAACTTATCGTCAACATTATTATCATATCCAACACGTGCCATTTCCGCTTGCTAACCGGCCCTCCAGGTAGGCTCTGTTTCCCGACAAATAACATTTTATTGGTAATTGATTGAAGTTTCACACGCTCAAAATGTTATTCAGACTTTCTGTTTTAGTAATTTTTAGTAAACTTTTCTTGTAAACCACTCCCCTTTTTATTTTGCATAATTTTTTGTTTAGATTTTCGTAGTAATTTTCTAGATTAATTACTTGTCTCAACGAAATAAATTAGACATGTATGAAAAATGTAGATAGAAATTGCAAAAAAATCATGTAAGACGACACTAAATTTCAAAAATGCAATCTTTTTTGTATTTTCTTTCATTTTAGCGACAAAATTTTTTGCTTTTACTTATATTTTTTATTTTTTAACTTTTCTCGTCAAGAAAAATAATTAATTTAAAAAATGCTACTAACTTGAGCCCACATAGCTCAAGTTTGTGCAACACACGCGCCTACTTGGCAATCCATTACCAATATTTCCCGTACTTGTGTGTGAAGTGACAGTGTTGCTTCAAAATCAAAAGACAAAACTAGCCTCGATTACTTTTCTTCTAGGCTTTCTTTGGGTAAAAAAAATCATTTTGGTTTTTCTTTGGTCCTTATTCAAAAAAAATTTGCATTTGTAATCTTGCGTCGATTTTTTTGTGGTTTCTTGATTCGTCTAGACGAAAGGAATCTAAAAAGTATATAATTATTAACCAAACTTAAAGTTTGTGAATAAAGATAAAAAATAATCCAAAAAACCACAAAAGTTGGATTACTATTTTTGTCTTTAGTGAACTTTATAAAAATTTTGATCATAATTCTGTACTTTTTTTACTTCTCTTGTCGAGACGAATCAAGAAACCACAAAAAAATCGAACACAAAATTAACAAATACGAAAAAATTCTGAATAAGGACAAAAAAAAAAACCAAACTGTTTTTCTTTCCCTAAAGGAGGCCTTGGTTATCTCAACCTGAGAAATATATTTGGAAAAGTGAAAACAGTACGCTGCACCGAAAAGTGCAAAGCTTAAAAAAAATATGGAAAATGCTAATAACAATTTATTGGGTTGTCAATAAAGGAGGAAGATGACAAAAAAAATAAAATTTTTGATGTACTTTAACACTTTTCAAGGCATTTTACTTTGAAAAAATAAAAATAAGATTGGGGTTGAATTGGTTTGGATTGGATGGTTGTAATTGGGGTTGAATTGGGGTTTGTTGTTACTTGTTGGAATTGTTGTTGGAGGAGATGGAATTGGGATACGTGAATGTTTAGATAAAAAAAATTATAACAATTCATCCAACTTGGTGCAGCGAGAAACAATTAGTGGGTATTTATGGAACATCGCCACAAAAGCCAAATTGTTTGACTAAACGAGCTTAAAATTCTTACTTTGCTGATAAATTGACGAATTAAACTAAATGATCTTCTCAGTTCTTTTTCGAAACTTTTTGTCATTAGATAAAGACAAAAATCAATTTGTTTCTGTCATGTTAATGTATCAGAGGAAAATGGCTTTTGAAACTTTTGGGGCTTAAGACAAAGGAAAAAAAATAAAAAAATTGATAATTGGAACAGCACACCTTAATTTTGGGCTTTACGTGAATCTATGGTAAGAAAAATATATGGAAGCGTTATGTGACGGTACTTCATAAATACCTAATATACTTTACTCGATGCAACAATTTGAATGAATTGCTAGGATGCTTCTTAATTCCTAAGAAAAAAATGGATGGTCCTATTGTGCTTTCTTTGTACGTGAGTCATGCTTCGACTAATTCAAGTTTAATTTGTTTTTTAAATGAGTTTAAAATTAGGGGTGCAAAAGAAAACCGATATAACCGTCAAACCGATCTGATCCGGACCGAACCGAACTATTTGGTTAGGTTCTATGGTTCACTGGTCTGGTTATGGTTCTAAAAAACTAAGAATCGGTAATTACGGTTCAGTTACTGATTCTTAATTTATGAACCACGGTTAGAACCAAACCGGACAGTATAATATTAAAATATATACATATATATAAATTATATAATATTATTAACCTGATTATTACATTTACAAATCATGTTAATAATATATATTACTATAACGTACGTAATAATAGTCTAATACCAATTTCAATTCATTTTGTTCCACTCTAATTACACGAGATTGATAGATTGCTACTGCCTACTTTTTTGAATTGTTTTAGTGGTGGTACATTGTTAAGTATTTTGTAGATGATGTGGACCATATTTGGGTTCAAATATTATAATATCCTATAATTATTTATTTATTAAATGAGTTGTTTTGGTACTCCAAATTCTAAATAATATTTTGAATTCATGTATTGTGATAAAGTGTTCCTTAATCGGGTAGAACCGAAACCGAAGCAGAACCGATCCGATCTTGTGGCTTGGATCTGGACAGGTTCTACATGTGTATTGATTAGGTTTTGGTTCTTGAATTTCTAGAACCAGTTTGGATGATCCGGTAACTGGATTTTTAGTGAACCGATTCAATCCGAACCGTGTGCACCACTATGCTTGATTGGCTCATTAAATTAAAAAATTAAACTATCTGCTTACAGAGGACACGAATTGTTTGGAACCCAAAATTCAAGTTCCAAATACGTTATCAATACGTTCTTTTATGTCGGTCATGAAACTTTTCTTCGATCAATTTGACTTTGGGCTACGTTATTTCGGCCTTCTTTAGAGCATTTTTATAAGCCTACTCAAATTTTACATTAAATTTAACCACAAAAACACCTTTTATAATTTAACAAGTCACTTATCAAAAATTTCATAAAATCAGCTTCTTTATCCAAACTTTACCATACTAAACTATCCCCTCAAGTCCAATAAAAAAAAACTATTCCCTAAAGAAATAATAAAGAAAAGAAACCCAGTGGAAGAAAGGAAACCCAACGGACTATTCTCCACCTTTATCTCTTTACCCATCGGACAAAAGGGAAACACTCCATCTGACATACCTGCAGCGGAAAAGAAAACAAAAAAAATGGAAAAGGTTAGTGAACAGTAACGACTCTAATTTGAGTCGGTACTGTAGCGAAAATAAATTTGAGGTGAAATTTAGGTAACCTGATTTTTTTAGGTTTTGGGGGGTTTGGCTCCCTATATTTGGGTAAAAGTTATTTTGTTCATCCTTAGAGCAAGCCCAACAAACTCCCTAAATTGGCTCCCATCCCTATTTTAGGGAGCCAAACCCCAAAGTTTAGGCTCCAAGAGACTCCCTAAACCCCTCCCTAAAATACAAAAATGAATAGTACCTCCCTAAAATCCCCCTCATTTAGGAAGGCACTATTCACTCCCTACCCATTTTTTTATTCTTTCTCTCTCTCCTCCCCCTCTTTAACAGACTGTTTTTTTCTTTTTTCTTTTTTTATTCTCTC